>CAUYSK010037168.1:0-10994 GCA_963575035.1 Avahi laniger | reverse complement strand
CCATCAAATTGGTATTAACTGATCAACACTTAAGTGCACATAGAGTAATAACATTCATCGGGTGTCGGGGAGGTGGAAGGGGGAGGAGGGGATGGGTATATTCACACCTAATGGGTGTGGTGTGCACCGTCTGGGGGATGGACATGCTTGAAGCTCTGACTTGGGTGGGGCAAAGGCAATATATGTAACATAAACATTTGTGACCTTGTAACATGCTGAAATTAAAAAAAATTAAAAAAAACAAATGCCAATTAAATATGGAAAAATATTTTGAAAGGAAAAAAAAGATCCCAAATAACCTATGATATCCTATTTAATAAACAGTGTTACTCACCTGATTTAGAGAAAAAAATTTGGTATATGAAAGAAAGTAAATTTATCATAAAGCATTGATCTGTGAAGGGTCAGAGGTCTACCTGCTCCTTTGAGTCTGAAGCTTTCATTATTAAAAACTTTATTCCATGACTAATGAAGTAGATCAAATGATACAAATTATGAAACAATATTGTTGTGTTGACTGTTCTAAAGTTGTAATGTTTTAGAACCAATGTTTGGTTTGTCAAACCCGTAATCCCTGGAAGACAAAATTTCAGGGAGTATATTTCTGCCACCTGTTGGATCATTTGAACATTTACAGATTGATTTCATTTAATTCCTACCTTTAATGTGATATTACAATATTATTGTAGTAGTTTGTATGTTCTCCGGTTGGATAGAAGCTTTGCCATGCACAAGGCCAATGCTAGAGAAGTAGCTAAAGGATGTCGGAAAACGTGTTTCCTTTATGGGACGTTCCTTGAAAAATCTCCAGTGATAGAGGTATCCTTTCACTTGACAAGTTATAAAACAGTTAAACAAGGTATTAAAAACAGAGTGGAATTACCATTGTCCCTATCACCCTCATTATTCTGGAAATGTTGAAAGGACAAATGACATTTTCAAACTAAAATTGTCAGTTAATTGACTGGATTGCCTTGACTGAAGGTGTTACCATTGGCCTTAATTGCAATAAGATCCACCCCTACTGGAAAACACATATTAACCTCCAAAAATAGTTACTGGGAGATGTGTGTCTCTAATAATGGAATATCATGGTATCGCCCATTCTCACAAACTCTAATATACCTAAACACTGAAAGGCTTTAATGCACTATGCCAATGTATATTTTCACTACATAAATGAAAAACCTTCTGTGACCCACCAACGGATGACAACCAGATCATTCACAATATTGAACTTGAAAATTATGTCTTTTGTAAATGATACCAGAGAAAGACCGTCTTTGAACTCTACTGTAAAGGACCATACCAAGTTCTTCTCACCACCCACATTGTAGTGAAACATCAGAGCCTCAAGCCTTGGGTTCACATCTCTCAAGCAAGCCCTTCCAGACTTTTGTACCAGTACATCCATGGAGACCTTTCTTGTAGCTAATAACAGAGTTTCAGCTAATCACAAGCAGCCAAGCTTCAGTCAATCCCAGACAGCCAACTCATCAGGCTGTGCTCAAATAAGGCAAATACCTCATCACTCCACGTCCCGCAAAGGCAGACCTCTACTATAGCCAGTCACGTGGTTTCTCCACTGTGCTGCTGGCTCAGCCTGTGAAAGCTCACTGCGCATCCTGCGGGCAGAACTCTGAACCTCTTGTTCTGAGTGCTGCCTGACTCAAATTGTCCTTTCCTCAAATAAACTCTGTGAAATTTAATTTGTCCAAAGTTTATCTTTTAACACCCAGGTATAGCCTTTTCTTTGTGCCAGACAGAGGAATCATGTCCTTTAATTTGACAAAGATTTAAAGAAAATCTTCCACCAGCTTATAAGTAAGCTCAACATCATAAAAAGCAGCAAGAAAACTTCTGCCCTTCCTGTTGTAGAGAAGCTGCTACCAGGGGAAAATCTGCATCCCAAAGCACGCCAGGGCTTCCCAGAGAACACAGGGAAGGGCCTGCAGCTTCCTGCAGCCGAACGCCCAGTACTGCGTGCATCACCGTGGCAGCGACGCCTGTCACATGGACTGGGGCCGCCTCTGGCTCCCAGAGACGCACCGATCTTCTGGAACCCGGTGCTATCAAATACAGTTGGACAGGGAGCCCCACGGTTGACTCAATCCAGATGTTTCAGTATCCCTGGTAAGTAGGGTGCTCACATCACATCTAGTTTCATTTAGAGATTTAAAAACATGGTCAATGTTTCTTGCGCGTGGGTTTGGTAAAACAAATTAATATCAACTTATATGGCAGGTGCTGAAAATAAAAGAATCATATCATTAGAAAAATAAATGTTGAAAGATGGCAAGTAGAAAGTTAAAATAAGAAAAGGCTCCTTGGCTGGTAATGTGAGACTCCTTAGTAATAAGATTGGACTATTCAGTTTTTCTATAAACACAGGATTCTGGATTCTCTAAAAGTTGTAAAGTAATGTCACACAGGAATATGAGAGTAATAAGAAAAGACTGAAACAGCCGAATGCTTTACGTGGGTACACATTCTACAAAACATTTCTCTTTAATGCTTTGTCAGACTTATCTTCAACAAAATTTCATCATTACTTTAGATATAAATTATATATATATATCTTTATTGATCAACAGACATTAAATAGTACCTCTTTTACTAGGCAAGTGAATGTTTATTTGTGACAGTTTCAAATTCCTTGAATTGATGCCTCAGTGACTTTAATGATGACCAGGGACATATTTAATATATACTACAATTTTCAGAGATAACTTACATTCTATATTCAATTAGGCATAAAGATAATTTTAAAAGCTGTGTTGTTACTTTTTACCTAAAAAGATATATTGCATTTTGCTACCTAAAATGTAATACAACTTAAATGGTAATCTTATTAGCTCCTGGTAAAATGTTAATTCTATTCAATTACTTATTATATATTCATGACCTTGAGTAATATATATAAACTGAAAAAATAAAGGTGAATTAATATCTAAAATATATGATTTTTACCCCCTGGACAGTTATTTTCTTTTTCCTGAGGACACAATTCTCCAGATGTCTATCTCTGATTCAGAAATTGATATAATGCTAATAATTTCACAATGTTAATTTTCTAGTAAATCATACAGAAATTTTGGTATCTGAAGAAGAAATTCAAACCATTATGTAAACTAAACAAATATTTTAGACTTAAATTTTGAGGTATATTAAAAATAAGTACAAAATTAAATCTGATAAACTGCAGAAAACTCATTACATGTTGTGGAAATCCTTTTCTATGTTGAATTGTATAAGAAGAATCTTCCCTCATTTCAAGTTAGAATTTGAGAAGGACCAAATTTTTAGAAATATATGGAGTCATGTTTTTGAAAGCCCATAAACAGGAAAAACTATTTTTATGTTTATAAAAACATACTAAGGGAATTTGAACTCTTCTTAAAAACTGAAACAGGACTTAAAAATGACACAAAACATTAGCACATGATGTATGGGTTTTCTTTTTCTAATAAAGACGTCCTAAATTATTGGAATAAACTAGTATAGTATAAATTTAAACATGAACAAACAAAATGAATAAAACTAAAAAACAACATATCAAAGGGATAACAGGAAATAAGCACCCAGACAAATGTAATTAAAATCACAGAAAAAGACATATAAAAGCACACAAAAGCAATTATCTTCAAATGGCTGACATCTGACCATCCAGAAGACAGTAAAATATCTTCAGTCTGCTGTGAAAAAAAAAATTGTCTACCTGGAATTCTATAACCAGTGACAATCTCTGTCAAATATGGAGAAAAGATGACATTGAGATAAACTAAGAGAGTTCACTACCAGCAGAACTGCAGTTAAGGAAATCATAAATGATGTGTTTCAGGGAGCAGGAAATCATTCCAGTAGCAGGTGTGTGTTATAAGAAATAATGAAAAGCAAAAAAAGCTAAACAGAGATAAATGAATCACGGTGTGCGTGTGTGCATGTGTAAAATAATGAATAGTGATTCTTGATAACTCTCATTTTTTTTCTCCTGACGAGATTAGAAAATAAGAGTAGTGATGAATTATAGCTAAAAATTTTATTGTGGAAAAATATCCTTCCACACTGTTCTCTTAATTTTTTTTCTAATTTTTCTTTGATGAACATGTAAAGTTTATATAATAGTTAGAAATTATAAAACTGATTAAGTACTGTGATTATTATCACTGTTAAGAATTAATTGAGTGGAGTTCTAGAATTTAATGAGTGACTGTAACGTGTTTATAGCCATTTTTATGACTTCAGATTAATTTAGTATTGATGTGCACCAAAATATGTTGTAAATGAACAAGGTTAAGTAATCAACATGCATGACTTCAGATCCTTCATTGCCATTCAAGTAAACTGGAGTACTTAATAAAGTTCATCAGAGGGCTTAATCAGAGAGTATACTCTTAATAAATGACAGACATGATTCACTTTAAGAAAACATTATGACCAAACATAAATTTATAGATTAACATTATTTCTTTTTACTTATTCATTGTATATTTAAGTGTAATTAGTATTAAAGAACAGAGTTCTGCTAGCAAATTTAAGCATTTCTAACAAATCATTTGTGTTTTAAAAGGGTGGGGGCCAGAGGAGTGCACAAATCCCAAGGAAGGGATTTCTTTGCAACTTCAGTAAAAATGACACTTTCTGAAAAGTGAGCACTTTTATCAATCTTCAAACACTGGATTTATATGATTAACAGACATCTCATGATTAAATTAGAAATTTTAACAGCAGCATCAGCAACACATTCCAAATATCCATCACTAGATGAAATTTACTAATATCACTTCATTACTATATATGAGCTATTTGACTGAATAGTGCTTGTTTACACATACAATTTCTCTTAAGTTTTGCAATGATTGACTCAAATATTTATTAAAATAGTATCTGTATAATGTTTCTGCTCCCTATTGAATTTAACCAATGTATTAAACTACCACTCTTTTGCTCCCTAACACCTTTGGAAAGAGTTTTAAAATTTTAGTTTTGGTTTTTAAACATATTGTAATAGTTCATAAATATCATGATTTGGGAAAAATATGTGTAGCAGAGAGCAGAAATAACTGAGCTGATTGGGCAGTATCAAGGCGAAAGTTAAAAGGAAATGATATATAAGGAGACTACCAAATCAATGGAGGGAGAAATATGAGTAATGAGTAAATGATAAAGTTAGTTACAGACGACAGACACTTTAATGTGCCTTAATAAGCTAGATTGACTGTGCATGGTTTGGTAAGCAACAGAACTGAAATGGAATGGATGGAAGCAGATAGAAAATAAAATGAGTCTGGCAGATTTAAGCCAAAGAAGTGAAGGAAGGGAGAGAGAGATTACTAGTTAGGAGCCTGCCAGAATAATCCAAAGTGAAGGGCTATTCCTTAGAATAAGATAAGGAAGTAAATGAAATATTGTGAATTATGATAAATGTAGTAACAAGAAAAATAAACGTGTTGTGAGAGCTAAGAGTTACTGCAGTCCTTTTTGAAAAATAATACTCAGTGACAATTTCAAATGGGAAGTAAAATAGGGAAAACGGACAAATAACTTTATGTTCTTCAGATTTGAAGAGTGGGAAAATTGAGGTGTCATCCGTAGATGTGAATGGCTGAGGGAAGAAGATTCCTTGTTCACTTATTCCTTCAACAGGTGTTTCTTGGCTGTGCGCTATGCACAGATAATTACGCCATGTGGTGAGAATAAAAAACTAAAGAACAGCAGACATAGTTACTGTCTTAGTGGAATTTAAATTTGATGGCTGAATGAGCATTAATTAATTCACCTGGAGATGTAAAATTACAATCGCAATTAAGCTTACAAAGAAGAGTTTCATGATGCTAGAAAGCACACAATGGAGAAGATCTGGCCACGTCAGACGGACTGGGAAGGGCTTTTCTGACGGCATGAATGCCGAGTTCACGCAGATAAAGTTACAGCAGAAAAAAGCACAAGGCTGCAACCAAACCTTGAGGAATATCCATGGAACGGTAACACCACATTTCAGTAAAAGTGACCGTGTGGAGCCATTTTGAAACTAAAAGAAACTTTGGTATAAAACAAAAGATTATTTATTAAATACCCCTAAAAAATCAGATACTGTCCAAATAAAAATTACATTTCAATGAGAATGGGTTAAATTTTGGCCTTAATTATTTTCATTAAATATAGCATCCTGGTAAACATTCAGAAGACAGATTCACTAGCTCACTGTACACTCTACCTTTCCAGTGTTGTTTTATAACAAAAAGTTCCCAGATATAAATTCCACATTTTCTAAATATCACATCTAGAATTTCAGGCTACCTGAACACCACAAATAAGGAGATTATTCCTGCTATAATTTTTGTTGTAACACAATGCACTCCTTTCCTGCCAAGCATTTTACATAAATTATTGCAATCTTAACGTTAAATGGTATTTTTAACACTTGTGTTTGGACTCCAACGTGGAATTGTATTACTTACTTTATTAGCTCATTTACCACCTCCGATGTCATATCATTGGGTAATGCTTTGAACAAGAGATGTCTGGGGTTCCTTCTGGTAGTAATTTCAGCACCCCTTTGGCTTACGATTTACTGTCTCTTTCCATGACTGTTACCTATCTGTGGGCTTTATTAAAACAAATTAAGCTAATTTAATCAGCACTGATTAGGATAACTGTTAGATTATTCAAAGAAGGAATTGATTAATACCAAAGTGATATTATCATGTAATTTGTCAACTCTGTCTTTTGTCAAAAAGAATATATTTAAGCCAAAACCTTTCAGAGAGATTATTTATGTTAATATAGATTTTAAATAATTTCTACCATTACACTGAATAATTTATGGCCTTTTTCTGATATATTTACAGCATACTAAGCAATCCACTCTTCTATTCACATTGTGTGTTATGCAGGCTTTACAATTCTAGACAGGAGTATTATGGTATGCCTGTTACCGACAGCAGTAAGAGCTGGCTCACGTGTTCCACGTTCACCAGATTTACATAGCGTGCATTTGCGTATCTTACGGAAGATGATTCTATATATTTAAACGTTCTTAGTAAGTTACTTTTAATTTGAGCTTATGGATGTCTATGAAAACCTAAGACTTTCTTCTTGAAATATATTTAACAATTTAGTAGCCGAATTATAAAACCTAAATGGCTTTCATCTCATATTTCAATGTGTAGGATGAAAAGCAAGGTATTTCTACCATCTAGGCCAATTTGGTATTCTAATGTTTCAAGAGCATTATTTTTATTAAACAGATGGGAATATATGAGTAGTATAAATTAGGTATATATATCATCAGCATTATAATATTTCATATGGACCCCTTGAGTTATAGCTTTCTATTTGACTTGACTAATACATTAATGCTTTTTTATCATTAAATGATGCAAGCTCATTGTAATTCATTTAATGAAAAAATAGGCAAAAGTAACTAAAAAGAAAAAGCTACCTGAATTCTGTTCCTTCAGGGAAAGCCATTATTAATTTTTTGTGAATTTAACTGAAATTCCTCTATATATGTCAATACATAATGTAGTTTATTAACGGTCTGCAATTTGTAGGTTACCAAACTGAGTGTTTTCCCATTGTTTTTCATATGTTTTATCCTATACCTTATACATGCTTCCAACCACGCTCACTACATCTTCCTACCAATAATACTGTGGGTTAAAACCATGACCTTTTAGTCATTTTCAGGTAAAAGCATTTATTTTTTTAATCACTATTTGTTTATATATATATATTTTTTTTTTTTTTTTTGAGACAGAGTCTCACTCTGTTGCCCGGGCTAGAGTGCCGTGGCGTCAGCCTAGCTCACAGCAACCTCAAACTCCTGGGCTCAAGCGATCCTCCTGCCTCAGCTTCCCTAGTAGCTGGGACTACAGGCATGCGCCACCATGCCCGGCTAATTTTTTCTATATATTTTTAGTTGTCCGATTAATTTTTTCTATTTTTAGTAGAGACGGGGTCTCGCTCTTGCTCAGGCTGGTCTCGAACTCCTGAGCTCAAACAATCCGCCCGCCTCGGCCTCCCAGAGTGTCCTAGGGTTACAGGCGTGAGCCACCGCGCCCGGCCTGCCCTACACTTTTTTATTGTGTTGCACTTGCCTTCGTTTCTTGGAGGAGAGGTTTATAGCTTCTCTGTTGAATGGTCACACACAAAAAGTCTAACAGCAAAATCTAACTGGGCCGCATGGTTTTCTGAGACGTTCTCACATTGTTTCGTCTTTGTTCTCCACACTGTCTTATATTTTTCTTAAAATGTTTCCTTGCCAGGTGATCATTAACACTTCCACATAATCATTAGCCTTTGGCCCAGATTTTTGACTTTTTCTTTCTCTGCTGTCACTTTGGCTCTTATCTGAGACCAGTTGTCTTGTTAGTCAGTGACTTTGGTGTAAAGGGCGATAGGGTTTCTTGGATGCACCAGGCTCTGTTAACGATTTATCCTACTTCACCTCTTAATACTCTGGGATGACGGCAGAAGCAGAAAGTAGAATTTAAACAATAGGCTGCCTGTTTGGCTCCAATGCCTAAGCGATTCATACCAGGCACAGTTCAGGGGTTCACCTCTGTAGGATTGCGTATTAGTACATAGAACAGGTGTGGCAATGAATATATACAATTATACGAACATTATAGAAATACATACAAGTTTCATTCACTACTCTCATCTGATATTACCTGAGTTTTGGTGCAAAGTGTAAACCAAGCTGACGTATCCAAAAGTGTTCAAACCATCTTACTTGGATTTATACATTTATCCAATCTTCAAAGATGTTCCTTTGTTCCAGGATTCTGCCTAATATTTGCTTTGGTTGTCTTTGGGCTATACCATGATGCTACTTATTTCCCCGCCAAAATCAGGCACCTCCTGTATATTACCGTGACACCAAATAAAGGGAGTAGTTGGTGTCCTAGGCTACTTGTTGGGTACCTTCTTGTATTTTCCTAATGCGAGATAACCATTTTATTCTCCAGTGATCAAATTTAGGCAGAGGGCAAGAAGTTGATGTTAACTGTCAGTAATCTTAAACTGATTTACGGTTTTCACTGTCCTTGTTTTTTGGGGTTTTTTTGTTTGTTTGTTTGTTTTTGGTTATAAAACATGTTTTTCTTCTTGAGCTTATTTTTGGCTAATGTGCCATTGAAACTACTTTTAGCCCAGACAACACAGTGAGACACCCTGTCTGTATAAAAAATTTAAAAATGAGCCAGGCGTGTTGGTGTGCACCTGTAGTCTTAGCTACTGGGAAGGATGAGGTGGGAGGATCGCTTGAGCCCAGGAGTTTGAGGTTGCAGTGAGCCGTGATAGTGCCACTGCATTCCAGCCTGGCAATAGATCTAGACCCTGTCACAAAAGACCCACAAAATTTAGAAGGGTCATCCCTTTTTGTTAATTGAAAAAATTGTTTTTTACTTGATGCTCATTTACTTTTCCATATGAAGATAGAAACAAGCTAAATTTTTGTTGATTGGGGAAGGGATTGGTGGCTACATGCAATATCTTTTGGTCTTTGACTTTCCCATCTAGGAGTACTAATTACTATGTTCCTTCAACTATGCTTTCTTTTATAATCTTCTGTTTGTATGTTTTATAGTTTTATTCTTATCACTTTTGCATCTTCCTGTTTTTTAACAACTTTACTGAGATAACATTTACATGCATATTCTTTAAGAACATCTTTATTGGTATGTTTAATTCAAGCTTTAATCCAAACTTCTATTTGGTTCTTGTTGGTATATATTAAAGTTATTCAGTCTTTAATATTTGTAAATATCCATCTGTTTTACTATCTTTAAAAGTACATTTTCCTGTGAATTACTTGAATATTCTAGAAAGACTATTATGTCTATAATAATTGTGTCTTACCATTTTAATACCATTTTTATATTATTGTGTATATTTCAAATAGAACTATAAAACAGTTATGAAGTCTATATATCAGTAAGGGAAGTCAATACGTATAGTGAAAAAATAATTAAATGTCCACATACTATTCATTGGCATTTTGAATAGAGACTATTTTTGCACAAACAGAACAAGAAATGTGCATACTTTTCATGTTCTTCTCTGGCTTGTGGAAGTGGGAGAATTAAAAAGCTGTTTAAGGCCCAGATGCAGTGGCTCACACCTGTAATCGCAGCACTCTGGGAGGCCGAGACAGGAGGATCACTTGAGCCTCCTGCCCAGGAGTTTGAGGTTGCAGTGAGCTGTGATGATGCCACTGCACTCTACCCAGGGTGACAGAGTGAGACCCTGTCTTCCCCCCAAAATAAAACTGTTTAAATACTTGTATTTTCTGTTTCCTATATACATATACTATAACTAGAAGCTAGATTTGCCTACTGTAGCAAAAACATTTCTTGGGCTTTGAGTTTCCTCTACCCATATCCTGAGAATATAAAAATACTGTCACCTACATTTGCCTCCTGGGACATTACAACAGTAACTTTTGCAGAACAGTCTCTCTCTCTCCACCAATATGGCTAGCGCATTCAAATCATGTTTTACTTTGCTAGATGACTAATATTGTGGATCACATTTGCATACACTTAGCATCTGCTTATTCTCTTGTGAAATGCCTGTTTAATTATTTTTTTGGCCAATTTTCTATTGTGGAAATTCTTTATGTATTTTAGGTATGAATGTTTTGTTAAATATATGTATTGTAAATTTTTTCTCATGCCATCTTGCTTGCCTTTATACATTGATAATCTGCTGGTTAATGTTTTAATGAACAGAAGTTTTAATTTTAATATAGTCCAAATTCTTAATTTTTTAATTCATAATTAGCAAATTTGGTAATCTGTTTTTATTTTTTTTTTATTTTTTTTTTTATTTTTTTTTATTTTTTATTTTTTGAGACAGAGTCTCACTCTCTTGCCTGGGGCGAGTGCCGTGGCATCAGCCTAGCTCACAGCAACCTCAAACTCCTGGGCTTCAGCAATCCTACTGTCTCAGCCTCCCAAGTAGCTGGGACTACAAGCATGAGCCAC
>CAUYSK010037167.1:0-32169 GCA_963575035.1 Avahi laniger | reverse complement strand
AAATATATAGAAAATATATTTTCTACAGAAAATATATTTTCCCGGGCATGGTGGCGCATGCCTGTAGTCCCAGCTACTTGGGAGGCTGAGGCAGTAGGATTGCTTGAGCCCAGGAGTCTGAGGTTGCTGTGAGCTAGGCTGATACCACGTTACTCACTCTAGCCAGGGCAACAAAGTGAGACTCTGTCTCAAAAAAAAAAAAATTTTTTCATAAAAGAAGGTATGTAGATCTATATCAAAAATGGAAACAGAACTGTGAAGCAGTCATTATAATTGAGCAATTCATCCACTTAAGCCATCTAGTAGCACACGGAATCAGAATTTGTCTTGGAAACCTCGAATGATTCAGCTTTCAACAATAGTGTATTAATATGCATTTAGAATTTACACCTGAAGAACTCAAAACACATATGTTGGGTAACATATGTGTATACCAAACAAGCCTTCTAGAGAGAAAATGAAAATCTGAGAGTTTTCCTAAGACAATACTTTCATCCTTAACGGAGTTCATTTTCATTGAGTTTTGAAGGCCCCAGAGGCCAAAGAAATGAATATTGGAACCAATATTATTTCCCAAATTCGAGAGTCTAAAACCTATTTTAACATCTTTGTGTGTTTCAAGGTCATATCCCCTGATAACTGGCTACTCCATCAGCTCTCTGATTTGTGACATCATCTCCAGGTGGAAGCTCAGGCAAAAGTGTAGGTCGAGCTTACCTAGAAGGATTTATTTGGTCCTGAAGAGGTTACAGTAGGGTCCCTTCTTTTGCGTGAACAGAGACCTCACAAACCCAGTCAGACTATAGCAGTTTAAAAATGCAATGGACTCCACTGTAACCATGACTTGTAATCAAAAGCCAACCACTGGGAATCACCTGCCATTTGAAATGAAAAGTATCCTCAATTACTAGCATGGCAGGCTATCTTAGAGAGTCAGTTACCACCAAATTATACTACTAAACCATTTCATCCAAACGTTTACTTTTTCTTTTTTGAAACAGAGTCTCACTCTGTCAACCAGGCTACACTGCAGTGGCCTCAGCCTGGCTCACAGCAACCACAAACTCCTGGCCTCAAGTGACCCACCTGCCTCAGCCTCTCAAATAGCTGTGATTAGAGGAGCATGCCACCAGACCTGGGTCATTTTTTCTATTTAGTAGAGATGGGGTCTTCTTGCTCTTGCTGAGGCAGGTCTTAAACTCCTGAGCTCAAGCGATCCTGCAGTCTCAGCCTCCCAGAATGCTGGATTATAAGCATGAGACACCATGCCTGGTCCAGACATTTACATTTTATTAATTTAGTTGTTTTTTTTTTTTCCACTTTTCTCAGACTCTAACTTATTTTTCTAAAGACTTAAAATCCAAAATCAAACTTAGTCTCCCTACTACGACCAATCACAAACTCAGGAATTCTGAAGATTATATTGGAAAATATACAGAGGAAATAAGAGGAAGCCATTTTAAAAATAATTTACTATCAAAGTACACTATCTGGAAATAGAGAAGTGTGCACTGGCGTGTGAGGGGCAGTAGGGTGAAGGGAGAGAGGAAGGGGAGAACCCCCCTGCGGATCAAAAGTGCTAATCACACAGTTCTGATCCCCTCGGTTGCTGCTGTATGTTCGGGGAGCGCAGGCTAAAGGCAGAAAGAGGCAAAGGACGTGTTCTTTCCTTCTCTGTCCTGAGGTGTGTCAGTTTACCTCCAAGCCAAGTCATTTGGATTGAGCAACCGATGTCAGACAACAAGGTATCAGTCCTCGGTGTAAATCTTACTTAATCTAAATATTTTGCTTAAAATTATAAAAGATTTAAATGAAATCTTAGCTTTACTCATTGAAATTTACTGAGTTTGAAGGTTTGCCCCCATTGTGGCTACCAGTTCACCCTGCTCCACTCAATGTCTGCATTGCATTCTCACAATAGGCTAATATCCCAACACTTTCTTTTGGTCCTTTGCAAAACGTAATAATCGCTATTTGTTAGTTGCTCCAGAAAACTCCCAAAAGTATGAATAAAATATTTTTAAGTGTCAATATCACAATTATTAGCCAACACAGATATTTTAGTTTGTTGCTGTATGTGCTGTGATATCAGCTTAGCTAGGGTTTCTGAGACAATTCAGTATTTTCCATTTAATATTATAATGAGAATTTTTAAATTAAACTTGTTGCTTTTCTGAATTAATGATTTATAAGAAATTCATAGTTTTCGGGGATATGGCTCAAAAATATTCTGCATTCTGGAATGTATATAAATGTATATAATACATACATTCTGATTCTATCCAGTGTTCAACACCAAAAGTATTAGTTATTAAAATCACAGTCACACATAGCAATATCCAAAAATATTTACATAAGCTTGTTCTTCAAATAAAGCCTGAAGACATTTGTGGGTGTGTGTATTTATATATGTATGTGAGAGGGGAGCCTCCTTCTCACTGGTATTGTGTATCTAGATGAAGGAATATCCCCTAGATAACACAACGGGTCTCTCTCTCTACCCCATATTCACTCTTCCTTTGCCTTCCCCCGAAGGAGGAATGCTAACTTACCTAATTGTGGGCAATAAAGATCAGACATGCACTGGTTCATGTCATACCAGTGGGTGGAGATAATCTTCAGAAAGTAGTAAATACTGGGGGATTCTTTCCTTCTTTGCTATCAGCTCCAGCCCAGTGGAGACAGTGATGCTCCTGGCAAGGTGTGCGTGCTCTGAAGACACAATCTTTTGCTTGGGTGGATCATCACTTCCATGTGTTGTAGGGAAGGGCCAAAAGTAGAAAATGTTATAAAAGTCCTTTTAGCTGCAAATTTCAAGAGTCCATTTTCCAACCAACTTGATCGACTATAAATTTGATGTTTTAGTTTCCTTCATTCTGTCTTGTATCTCATTTAGCAGTTGTTTATGAATATAAGGGAAGAGGGAAAAGAAAGGAGTATTATGCATTTACATCTCCCTGCTCTAAAAAAACTCTAATGGCATGGATGTGTGTGTGTATATATTTATTCGTTCAAGTAGTGTCTTCATTGCTACTCAGAACATATGTAAGTATATTAGTAGAATGAGGAAAATTATTAAGATCTTAGAATCCTGGGACTTATAAGGCTGTTCATAAGAACCTGGATTGTTTGTATAATCATAATTTTGATTGTGTATTTTACAAAGAATGAAGCAGTTCTCAGAGACATCGGTATTAAAAATGAAATACCTTAGGACTAATCTGGAAGGAACCATATTTGTGTTATAAACATAAGGAAAAGGATAAATGGTATGCACAATGTACAGTCTTTTCAAAGAAAAAAAAGAAAATATCAACTTGCAAAGTACTCTCCCCAGAAACACTTAAGACTGTCAAAAGTTAAGCACAATAGATTGCAAAGGATTCAATTTCTGAGTTAGTTTCACTACGTTGATTTTCATTTCTCATGAGATATTTCACCTTCCATTTTACCGTTTGGGAGCAATTTATTTGAGTCTGATTTCAACAGTGATCGTGCCCTGCCAGTGTTTGGTTGACATTTTCTGCAGGCCTTATCAAGCACGGTTTTATCTCACAACAACAAAAGTGCGCAGTTCTTCTCTCTGAGGGTGTTGCTCGAGGAGGAGACAGTCACAGCAGACTCAGTCTCAGCGATGTGCTAGTCTCAGAACCAGCGTCTGTGACTCTGGAATCTACCCAGCCCCTCCTGCCTGCCAGTTGTCGCCAGGTAAGTCCTTGCAAAGCACAGATCTGATCAGGATCCTCCTCCCTGGAACTCTCAGAGGCTCCCATGGCAAAGACAAAAATCCAAACTCTTCAGAGTGGAGTCTGAGGCCCTCCACTATTTCATTCTAAATGACTTTTGAAACACTCCACCCTGAAATCCAGTTAGACCGAACTGCTCTCCATCCCCTAACGCTTTGAATTTTCCCTTTTTCTTTGCTCACTCGGTTGCCTTTGGTCTGGCACTGTTTCCAACCTACTCATTTTGCGAGGCCAAATGGCGTTTCTCTTTCATTTGTTCCTTCATCAGTCATCCATGGAGTAAACACCGTTTCAGCGGCTTCTCTACACCAGGCACTGTGTTAGGCACTTTCTCTCTTAAACCTTTCTTACACCCCCCGATTCCTCCAACCTCGGAAGCAATCTTTCTTTTCTCTGAATTCTGCTAGCACCTTGTATCTCAGTTAGGACGCTTACCATTTTTAGATTCAGAAAGCTGTTTCATGTACCCCTTAGGCCCACGATACTCTGCACCTTAATACATTTCATGAATGGAGGAATCAATGGTTGAGTAATCGATGAATATGTAAATACAAGCAACTTATAAAATAGAAATAATAAAAAATATAAAAATACATAGCTCTTTATATTTATTTATATATTTAGAAATATATACCTAAAACATTTTATTAAAATAGATAAAATATATAACTTCCAAATTAAGCTTCATATTTACCATTACATTAAATATCCAAGCAACCTAATTTTAAAAGGAATTACCTACTTTGTAGTAGTTTAAAATAAGAAAACTCCAAGCAAGATCTTAAAGAATAAAACTACACACGTTGTCAGTGTCAGAATCCTTTGCCATCATAACAAACTGTACATAGAGAAATAAGTGCATTGTAGATTGCCCGTTTCTGTTCCGTGCTTTTAGAAGGGGCAAGAGAGATGTGGGGCTCTCTCTTCCAAATCTTTCAAAGTTTAATCTACCAGAAGAAGATAAGACTAGAGGCCCTTTACTCTAATCATATTGGACCTATCTGCTGTCAGCTCAGCACCATGAGGTCTGCTACAACCCTAGACCAGCGGGATCGTGGCAAACTGGCTATTTGCACGCAACTCACAGCTGAGTGGAAATGATTTCACAGCTGCATGGTAAACCTCCTGGCGTCTCGCCCGCTTGGCGGCCTGACTGCCTGGGACCAGTCCCTGCAGAGCAGCCCACTACCGCTGCTCTCTGGGAAGAGACAAATGGTGGCGCTACTAAGAGGGTGAGGTGCCAAGGGAAGGCCATCTGCCCGGTGTCGGTTTTGTCATCTGTCACTCTCTGAAATGAGCCCCTGTCTTAGAGAAGGAAGTCGGGTCTGCAGAAGAGGATCCCCATGTGTGTCTCTGTTGGCCCTTCTAATCTTGTCTTGGACTCAACTTTTAAATAGTTCTTTGGAAAGCCAGTTAAGTGGAGGCATTTGCCCTTCGGCAAGGCATAGATACTGAAGAGGCACTCTTATAAGGGCTATTTTAAATTCTAAATATTCTTGTATTATGCCTTCCTTCTAGAAAACAATGTAGAATTTGATTGAATTTTCCAAATAAGGCTTGTTCAGAAAACCATCTACTCAGTCATCACTTCAACAATGCTAATTGCAATTTACAATGTGCACTGTAGCATGTGCTAATAGTCTTATTGCAGCACTTTCAATATAGCAGATTAAAAATTATTTCTGTCTTGGTGACTATGTTTCATTTTCATAAATACTTTAAAAATTATTGTATGGCCAATCCTTACTTTTCTCTTTTGTACTATTATTATTCTTCATCTCACACAGTTCTTTCAAGGATTAAAAGAGACGAAGTTAAGTAAGGAACTTAACAGAGCACCTAACATAGACTGGCACATGTTGACAATTAAGGAAATCATAGCACGCAGTAGCAGCAACAGTACCAGTAACATTTGTAGTAGTAACTCCTAGCTTGACTTTTCTTTTGCAATTAAGAATCTTAAAATTCATACCGTAAAATTCTAAAATAAGGGAATTCAATTTGTATGTACAAAAATAGCACCTTCACAGACAAAACTATAGATACATCAGCAATCCTTTTAAAAGAAAACGTTTATCTGGAACTAGCCATTATCATCAACACTTACATTCTGGATCTCAGAACAGGAAACAAGCCGGCCCGCCTCGGGGCAATTTTTCTGCCATTAAGTCAACGCTAGAATCAACATGTCACTTTAAAAATGGGAATATAAATATAGTCATAATTTTATAATATATCATATATATGATCACCACTTGACTTTGCATTTTGGAAAGACTGATTTTTTTCATGGTTGTAGCTCCAGTTGTAGAACTGGCATATTATAGTCAATCAACATATATTTGTTGAATAAATGACTGAATTTTTATAAAAGTGGATACATTTTTTCTCCTCATTTATATATATATCACTATATATGTATATATGCATATATATTTTTTCTCCTCATTTTATATGTATATATCTCATTACATATGTGTGTATATGTCTGTGTGTGTATTTGTGTGTGTGTGTGTATATATATATAGTCTTACAATGCAGAAAAAGTAATTTTCTTAAACATAGTGAGGCTGTGAGAGACTATTCAAGAGAAAAGAAAATTTGGTATGCATGTACTTTGGTTAAACATCCATATATACAAATGGGAAAAGTAAGATACCTATAGATTCTGTAGCACTTTGCATATAATTCTATTAGTACATATTACTCCCTGATAATCTTATTCATCTTCATTCTATCATATAAGAGAAATTAAAAAAATATTATTTGGATGAATGGATAAATAGCTGATTGATAAATTCATAAGTAGCAACATCAAACAAAAATTTTCAGTGTAGAATATTAGACTTGTCCAATGGCCTGTTCCCAGACCCACCCTTCCAAAGCTTAAATACAAATTTCAAACAAATCACCCTGATACCAAGAAGCTTAACTGCTGCTGGAACAAAGTCCAACACTATTAAAAGGAATATGACAAAATCTGGCACCCCAAAATATAAAATTCTTGATATCCAGCATGCAATAAAAAGCTACCAGGTATGCAAAGAAGCAGGACAATATAAGGAAAAAATTAATCAATAAGAAGGCCCCCCAAATGAGAGAGAATGGAACTAGCAGATAAGATGTTAAAATAGCATTTGTTAATGTTTTCCATTTGCTCAAGAATGTAGAAAAAAACATAAAGTTGAAAAATAATGGAAGATACAAAAAATGGAAATTGTAAAAGATGAGAAATAAAGTATCTACAACAAAATGATAACTTGATAAGATTGACAGATTAGATTAGATACTATAGTAGAAAAGATCATTCAACTTGAAGAAATGGCAGTGGAAACTATCCAAAAGGAAGAAAAAAAGACAAAAGACTTAAAAGAAATAAAAAAGTTCTAATGACCATTGGGACAATATAAAGCAATCTAAGCAATATAAATAACTGAAATCCCAGAAGGAGACAGAGGAGACAAAAAATTTTCAAGGATTAGTGGCCCAAATTTGATCAAAATTATAAGCTCGTAAATCCTCTCTTTTTATATCATGCTATCTCATAAGAGAGTGCATTTTGGATATACAAAAATTCAGCAACATAACATAATAATAACTGTGAACACCTACCATAAATTTTAGGCCCTTTTCTAAATGCTTCACAGGTAGTAATTTATATAATCCCAACAACCTGAGGAGATAGAATCGCTTGGTATTTCTATTTTACAGGTAAGGACACTGACTTCTAGAAAGATTAGGTGGTGGTGTACTCAGGATTGCCCAGCTGTTGAGTGGAGTCAGGACTCATACCCACGTAGTTTGTCTTCAGCATCCACACACTTAATCATCCTGGTATACAGCCTCTGTACCATCCGTGCAATGGACAGACACCAGCACTTTAAGACTCAAGCTTGAGCCAGATGTGCCCATTTTTATGCTGAACATGATTATAAAACAATTCAATTCAGTTGCAGTTTTATAATGAATATCAATTTACCCCTTATCATCTAGGACCCAGAATGATGTCAATATACGTGCAAATGCATGAACAAACTGGCAAAAAGCTGAAGAACGTGTTAGCATTCAAACCATAGTGACCTGCCATTTAGCCATAGACTAAATCAGCAGGAAAACTGTGTGTATCTGGAGGCATGTGCATCTGCGATTTTCTGAAGCCATATTTAAAAAGAAAACTGAGAACATCCAAATACCAGAGTTGTCAGCAGCTTGACTCCTTCTAGTTGGAATTGGAGGGTTCTTGCTGACACATGTAGCCCTGCTTGTCCTTTGTCACATATGTGCTTCCCCTGCAAACTGTCAGTGACTTGTCACAATTGATCAGGAAGTCTAAGGTCAATCCCCAGTGATGGACAGGTCTGGACACGACAGTGTCCCATTTCTGGTTCTGTGGCACATACCGTATGAAAACTGATGTCTCCATCACTCTACTCTCGGGATGAATGGCTGCATATAGTGATAATGAGATTTTTTAAAGACTCAAAAAAAAAAAACCAACAGCGTAAACTCAAATATTTTAAAATAAACAAATATTTAATCTAATGTTGCAAGGAGACGGGATGTCTTGTAGAAAGATGTAGAATCCTTTCTCCCTATGTATGAATAAAACTGCCCATGCTCTTTGTTTGGGAAATTAAACCATCAAACAACCAAATCTAGGAATAAGGAAATAGGGCACTTTGGTAAATGACCTGAGACCCTGATGGCTCCCAAGGCCTCCAAACAATGAATTACAGGCTGGAAATCTGGAAGTATAAAGCTACTTGCTTTCCAAGGTGTCTCCCTTGAAATTTGGTAGAAATTAAGACTTGTGTTAACACTTCAAAGACCATGATTTTAAAACAAATGGGCTCCTTACTACTTAAATTGTTCTTTCTAAAGAGAAAAATTCTGGAAAATGTTTTTGATAATATTTTTAAAAATGTTTGATACTGCCAAAATATATTAAAGACTATAAAATAACTGTAATCTTTTGGGGTAAGAGCTGGAAAATCACTAACTGTGAACATGGGTCTAAAATATGCACTGTATTGTTCAAAGGTGAAAAGGGACATACAAGGACACTCACTGGACAATTTACATAAGTCAGCACACATCACTATGCTAACTCTGTTCACTTGACTTCCTAACTCACCACTTTCCCTTCCTCGCTGTCCTGACTTTCTGCATCGTTATCCTTGCTGGTCACTTTATTCCCCCTTGTAGATTTTACTACAAAATATAGAGAAGAGGAAAGAATGACCCCTTCTGCCATAATTCCAAGACACTGTCTCTATTTCCCATTCCTCACCACTCTACAAAATCCTCATAACATTAGTTTGATTTTAGCAAAATCACTTGCAAGTGGCAGGAAGATGGAGAAAAGTGGGAAATGTGAGAGAATGCGCTGCCTAACTCCTGCGGCATCTTTCCACACCCAAAAGGGGGAAATGGAGAGAAAGGAGAAAGAAGACCTCTGCGGTATAGTATGAGCATAAATTTAAGCATCTGAAGCTTCTGGTCCTTAACATGGGCACAAGCCTGTGAACACGGTTGCAGGGGAAACTGCTGAATTCCCTGTGATTTGTTCCACAGCTGAAAAATTGAAGGAAACTCTCTGTGCATTCTGGGAATATTCAACAATTGACATCTATTCATCCATGTTTTCTATTATTTTAACTGTAGAGGGAACGGGAATAAAACACTGTCAAAGAGCTTCCATTATGTCACTGCTACTTTTCCAATCATTTTGGCTGAAACTTTCAGAATGTTGTGGAAATTGCCCAATTGTTTGTCAACTTCCTAGCTCTTTACTGTCCGTGGGAGCCATTCACTATTTGCTCACTGAAACAAAATTGTACAATTCTTCTAAATCACATTTATCTCTTCTACCTTCTTTTAGGAAGTCTGAAAGTACAAAATAGCATATTTCGTGCCATATAACCAGCCATTCTGATGCACACATCTAAGAGTCTTTCTCTTTGGAAAAAGGAATTTAAAATAAGATTTCCTAGAAAAATCACTGTAACATTGCAATATAATAGTACAATACCTGGCAGATCATTGAAATTGTAATATAGAATTATGAAACAACTAAAAATAAATTACTGTATTTATTACTATCAATTGCTATATAGACACAAAGTTCATATACTCCACCCTTTACTACCACAGTTCTATAGGAGTATTAAAGGTACAACTCAGGCTACTGATGTAATATATGTTGGTATATCTATTATACGGAATTTCAAAGGCCTAAATGAAGTATAAATCATTGACTTCAGGAAGTTGCAATAACGTTTCATCCTGCGGGTATATATGGTTTCACATTTGTGAAACAACACTCCCGTGCTACAGTCGTATCAAAGAGTGTCTGTACCTTTTCACTACTAAAAATTCAAGGTGAGAATAATTAACTGCCTCTTTGTCTACCATTAGTCCAAGAGTAAGTGGATGTTAACAATACATCTCAGGGTCCCTAGGGAGTACCTTCTCAGGACTAAGCAGTCCTCCTCTGCTTACATTTCTCCCCACAGGCAAGGAAGGAGTCCCGCTGCCCAGGGGACATGCTGCCCTAGCCTGGCCACCCTTGTGCTCATGATCTAGGTGCCCAGAAATTGGAATTCTCTGCCTCAGCAGTGTGGAGCCCACTCCTGGAGCATTCATGGGCCTCCTTCTTGGGTCTTTCTTCCAACGGCTGATCATGCGGCCATATGTTCACCTCTAGGTCTGAGGTTAGCCAGTGGCAGTTGTTTGGAGTGGTGGATGAAGCTTCCTGTGGGCAGAGTGGTCCAAGCACGTAAGGTCTCTGTAGAATGGAAGATGCAAGATGTGGGCTAAGGGCCACATTTGTATTAATATCTGTGCCCCACAGTTATGAGAGGTGGATTTTGCTCAGGGTACCAGGAAAGGTGAATATAAGGCAGATTCCCTCAAGGACCTAACTAACATTCCACTGGCAAAGAAATTATGGGGAGGGTTACCCATTCAAGGTCATCAAGGTTCCATCTGTTCTGCAACAACAATCATAATTTAAATTATCATGGGATGCAGTGGCTTCTAAAGTGCTAAGTTAGCATATAGTTTTAAGGTCACTGGAGCAGATTTTTAAGGGACTTCAGCTCATAACAAATGGTTTTAATAGATTTTAGGACAATTTTGGGTACACAAATGACCAGATCCATCACCTCCAACATTAGATTAGATGGCATTTAGTAGAATACAAATTTGTAGAGAGCGTATAAATTTCATTTAGATGAGCAGCCTACATTAGTGACACTTGAGGTGGTTCTGTGACTAAAACTGTAAAGTCTCTTCTTCTCCATCTATTCAAATTATCCATCACTTACAGTATATTAAATAGTTATTCCTAAAATTTACATCATTAATATCCCCACAAAGCAAAGCACAAACTACCTCCTTAAAGCACACTTTCATGGTAAATCAATAGTGAGTGCAGCGGATTCACCTATTATTAAGTTAATTGTCCATCAAGATATTAACTGTGTTGCTTTCTGAAAAGAAGTCTAAAATTTTAAAAGCCAAACTGAGTTTATCGGCTAGGACAGACTGCTGCTTGTCTAAGTGACTTAGTTTGTGTGACAGAGCTACATGCTGCCTTTGGGTTCACAAGTCCTTCAAAACCAAAGATCCATGCTAATGGAAACCTTTCAGCATAAAGTACCCAACAATCAGAGTTAAAGTTTTATTTATTGGCTTTGACCATCTACTTCTGTTATCAACCATAAGGGCCCATACACTTCATCAACCCCTAACAATAGCCGCAAGCTCGGACAATCTGTCTTGCGTCTTCATTGGGTAAGACTTCAATGGAACAGCCTCGATTAAAGAGCAGCCCACGCATAAAATGAAAACTCATTAAAATAAACTTTCTCAAAGGGGAAAAACTTCAGTTCCAATTGAACTGAACTGTTTTTATTTCAAAGATGAAAGGTCCATTACGCAGCCATACATTCATGTGATCTTGGCCTAAGTGCTTTTTATTTGACGACTTAACTTTGGGTCCCTTCCCATGTCTTTTTGGAGGCTTTAGAAACATAATAGGAATTCAGCCCTTATTGGGCCTGATTAGAACATAGTATCTGTGAACCTCTTAATAATACTCCAGACCTTTATGATTTAATTTGCAATGGTGTCCCTTTTGTCTGCCTTACTGGCCTTTAATCTAAGGCACAATACACCCACTTTACATTTATTTGTAGAAAAGCACTGAATAGCTAAGGATTTTTTTAATGTGCTAATTAAAAATAGTGATTTTTTTAAAACACACAGGTATGGTCATTTACATAACAGAATGCAAAGCTGAATGCATAAATGAATGATGTGAAAGATAGTTGTTGCCAATTGTTTACATGAAAACTGACTTAGAGCTTTGAGCCTGAAAACTTCACCTTGAACTTACGAGAGCAGTATCAGTGAAAGGAATAACACAATAAAATAAAAAAGGCAAGAGACTGGGAAAAATCTCTGTTATGTGAAAATATCAGCTGACCTATAAAAGAGCAATATAACTGGTATTAGCTGAAGGAAATAATAATATTCTCAGCTTTAATTTTATATGAATGACCATTAAGTGAAATGAACCACAATCATGGTTACTTAGATACACAGAATATTCAGAGAAAATGTTAATACTCAAAGCAATGCAAAAACAACCACATAATGGTTGTACACACATGCCATTAAAAGGAAATTAAGCTCTTTAAGATTGCCTATATGTCATTATATATCTTTACTTCATATATCTTTGTCTGAAGGCAAAATGTATGTCATATGCATATTTTAAAAGACAAATTAGTTAAAGAAATATAAATCACTTGTGTCAAAAATACTGCTTTAAATTATATTATAAAAGTATATGTTGATGCATTTTAAATTTTATCAAAATTAATAACTAGCATAATGGTCTCTGGGTAATGAAAATGCAACATAATTTTTTAGCAGTTTGACAAAACCTTCTCAATTACATTTTGAGTTTAATCCATTTGTGAATTACTAATAAAGGATATTTTTCTTTATGCAAAAATCTCTCAAAATAAAATATTTTTCCTTTAAAAAATATATTATTTAAAAACAAAACAAAAGATCAAAATCTAAAATGTTCAGTGTACAATATATGGAGCTAAAAAGAAGAAAAAAGGGGAAATCTAAAATGTTAAGAAGTAAAACATAATCACAAATGACAAACTAGAAAATACCTGATTCTTACTTAGTTCTTTACCTATATAATCAATCTCAACTTTCTTGCTTATTTTTTGTTGCTTTGTTTTTGTTTTTAAGATGCATGTATTATTATAAAACTTTGACATTAATCTTAACCAAAAAGCAAACAAAGAAACAAAACCCATCTTCATTGACATTACTAACAATTCGGTCATTCACCAAGGTACACAACTAGCTCAAGTACAAGAAAAACATCTGCCCTGGCTGTTAGAAAGTGATAAGTGAATTCTTGGCTTTGCTCAGTCAGGATCACATAGACACAGCTTTTTTCCACTCCTTTTATTTTTAACATCTTCGTTTCTGTATGTTATGTGATATTATTTTGGTCTTACTACAGCTATTTATTATTTGGGGGTCACATATCGATATGAAAGAAAATAAGCAACAATCTCTCAGGGAAAACTAAAATATTAATAGGTCTGCCTCACTTTAAGCAAAACCAACATATAAATATGGGTGAAAAATGATTAAAAGATATAATATTTATAATACATAGTATTGGCAATAGGACTTTGCAGTAGTGAGCTCTTATAACTGCCCTGGACTATATGTAATATGCAAAATAATACTTTATATATATAAGAAAACATTTGCATATATAGATTTCATATGTATGAAAACATTCGCAGTGAATAATGATATATTTATCATTATGATATATATGTATCATTAAGATATTTATCATTATGATATATATCATTAAGACATATATCATAAATATATCATTATGAGATGTATGATATATATATAAATGGCATTATCTACTGCAAATGCTTCACTTATTGTATTATTCAAATAAATCCACATAATCTGGATTACTCCACCAAGATTATGAGTTCATAAGATGACAATTATTGTTAACTGGAGGCTGTTCTTGCCTAAGAAGTTGACTTATGAACCTCACATTAACTATTAACCATTTACGGTTTTAAAAATAACATAGTGGGGGCATACAATGCTTTTCTTGTTATCAGAAGATTGAGCCATGGAAGTTCAGACACTGATTAATTTCTCCTTTAATGAGCTTGGCCAAAGTTGCCATATAGCTTCCCACAGCTTTAAGATGACCACTCTGTAAGTGGCTTCCTGAATGTGAAGTTCCTTTTTCATCATAAGCAGCATAGCTAGTGTCTAATTACAATGGAAAACTGCATGTTAGAAGCCACGGCCTTTCTAGGCTGCTCTTACGAAATGAAAACAGAGCAGCCAAAACCTGTCCAGACCTTGCATGGACCATCAGAGAAGTTCCCAAAAAACATATCCAATGTTGAAAATATGGCTATGAATATTAACCACAAAAATCATTTTTAACTCAAACAAATTTTAATTTAAAGAAATCATATAAATGTGGAATAATTTTTAACAATGTATTAGAGAATAAATACCTTCATAAATTTGGACATAAGGACATTACCTACTAAAGAAAATCTAATCTAACATAATTATAATACTATTGATTTTACATTGAAATTATTGTGTGTCAAAATATGAGATAAGACAGTAGCTTTCCCCTTACACATACACATGTTAATAGCTGTGTGGGTTATTAGCAATTTTCACTTTTATTATTTCATCTCCTGATGCTCTCATAGGAAAACTGGAATCCTGTAGCAGCAAATCTAAGAACAGCAAACAGATGACTTAAAGGGTGTGTAGAGTGGATTTGGCGGGGGGAGGGGATTTTTAGTTTTTATTTTTTGCCTTCTTTTTCTTTTCGCCTTAATTCTCTCATTTGGTTTAGAAACATAAGGCCCTGTTCACTTCATTTAAGCCTCACAATGACTGGAAGCCCGATCAATCTGTCTTGTGTCTTCTTAGGGTGAAACTGCAATTGAGCGGAAGCAACAGATGAACAAAGCCCACGTTCAAATCTGCAGCTCATTAAAATAACGTTAAAATAGAGTAAAATCTCAATTGTAGGTGAATTGTAGCTGGCTTTTTTTTCCTGCTAAATACATTTGATTAATAAACTATACAATCATTAGCCCTGAATAAGTGCTCTGTAATGTAAATTTAAATAAATATCTACTTTTTGAAAATGTGAACATTTTGAAAACCATGTTGGAAATAGGCTTTCAACAAAGCACTGCATGAGATAACTCTGCGGCATGCTCCAATGACACATCCCATCAAGACGAGATTCACAGAGATTCTATACAGTTTATGGTTCTGCCTCCAGTACTGGAAAGAATCAGTACGAGTCAATGTAACGCTTCCAGCTCTAAATTCCTATGATTCTATAATGACACATCATAGAGAGAGTTTCTGTAAATAAATGCCCAAATTTGTTTGCTATGCAACAAGTTGCTATCCAAATGCCCAATAAGTAAAATTTTTAGAACTTTTGTGAATTTTAAGTAACGCAGAAGTTCAGGAGGGACATTCACAAGTAAACATACGACTACTTGGTAATTTGTTTTTAACATGACCCTGTGGATTCCAGTCTGTATTAATCCGGGGATAGAACCTTTATACACACATCGGACTAACAGAGAGTCAGGATTTGTAAAAGCCAGATTTTCTTTGAGAACATGTGTCCATTCTTATGTCTGATGGATTTTTGATAACATTCATAATCACACATCCTAGAAACCGCTTAGGCAATCTGGAGAGATCTATTAAAATAAAAAATACACATACTCTTCAACCCAGAAATCTCACCTCTAAGAAATAAATCTCATGGAAATAAAGAACCAATATGAAATCATATGTAGTCAAAGAGATTTAGTGCAGAATTGTCTCTTGGGGCTAAAAAAGTTAAAAATAACAACAAAACAATAAACCAAAAACAAAGTAGAAAAATCACGGACCCTTCACACTGTGGAGTGAATATTATAGAAGCTTTAAAAGAATGTGTTAGAGCTACACCCATTGACTAGGAAAATTTTCCATGATGTATTCTGGAATAAAAAGTAACATGCAGAGAATACATTTTTTAAAAAACTAACAATAATAAAATCCTGTCCCACACACGTGTGTTTGGTTTGTTCTGCTTATGTACTCAAGGAGAAAGTTGTGAGAGGCTATGTAGGAGGTTGTCAACTTGAACATGAAAAGGGCAGGGGCAGGGGCAGGCAGGAGATAGGGGTGGAGGGCTTCCAAAAGAATTATTTTTTCCAAAGGTCCTCAATGAAAACAGCACACTATTCTGATATATCTGATTTTTGCAATGAGCATGTAATATTTATATAATGTGTCTGAGAGCAAGCCTGTCAAGACTCCCAGGTCACATAAAACTTTGAAGAAATAAATATGTTTTGTTTTTCTCTTGTTAACCTGTCTTTTGTTATAGAAGCCACGACCCTTCAGGTGAGGAGGGAAGATATCACATCCTTTTTGCCCCTATGATTTGCTTTATAATTTGGGGGAATCACTGAATTTTTCTAAGCCTCTGTTTTCCATCCCTGTGGCAAGTGAGGTAACCAGCATTAAATGAAATCATGCATTCGAAGCCCGCAAGAGGGAATGACCACAGGAAGCCCTGAATACACTGTGATTCATAAATCCTGCTTCCTGACTCTTGCTCTAGGCTGCTTCCTTGCTCACAGGGATAGCTGGGTTCGGGCTGAAGTACCTACTAAAAGGCTCTCAGATATACACAGAACTGCAGGGCCTGAGCCTGCCAGATGGGACCAACGTATGCAGAGAGAGTGGGAGAGAGGAAGGGAGGTAGGAAAGGGATCAGGGAGGAAAGAGTTGACAAACTTCTTGGGCATCTTCTTGGTGATGAGAAGAGAAAACATGACCACGAATCCTTTAGAGAAGAAAGCTTTTGTTGGAAATCTAGATTCTCCTAATCTACCTGCTATCACTTCTCCTTCAGGTCCTACCCTCGCTCACCGGCCCACCAAAGGCCACTTTTCCTCAGCAGCGGAAGTCGGCGAGCTCTGCCTGCCACCACAGTTTGCTCTCTCGGTGGGTGCAGGGCCACAGATTTCTGAGCAATCACAAAGGAAACAGACGGTGTGTCTCACGGATATCTGGTCCTCCTGTGAGGACCTGACTGACATTTTTTAATTAAACTGGCCCACTGGAGTTTAATTAAGGTGGTGTCTTCTTGAGATGAAACTAAAGGAAAATAGATCCTTTTTACGGAACAAGCATGTAGGATAAGAAACCTCCTTCTTCCAGTCCTCTAATCCTAAAAAAAAAAAATCCCTTCCCCCTTTGTTCCCTTCTGAACAAAGTTGTTTCAGAAGTGATTTAAAATGAGCCATGGGCTATCCTCGTAAAGCTACAAGTATCTGAGAAATTACAGACTGAATATGTACCTTGGGGGATCAGAAAGTCCTTCATTTTATTCAATTTAATAGAAATCAGCTTAGAAAATATGTAATGACTAATGACCCAGTAATGACGCAAGTTCCAAAAAATAGTTTGGATCCCATGGAGAAATTCACCGGGTAAAAATGGTATACAATTAAAAATTACTTTCTGTTTGGAAAAAGCACTGGACTGGAGTCAGGATTGCTAGCTTCAGCTTCAGCCATTCTGTTCCCTGGCTCTGCATCTTTGAGCAAGTTACATAACCTCTCTAAACATCAACTGCCTAATTCGTAAGGTTGAGTGTTATACCTCACTGGGTTATGGTGAAGATTAAATGGAATAATGAATGTGAGAGGTCTGTGCGAACTGTGTGGCACTGTACAAATACAGGGAACCATTGCTATAATTTGGGACAGTGCTTAAAAGTATTTAAAAACAACTTTCTTTTGGCAAGAGAGTATACAGAAGGAGATTAAAGTACCTGGGGCCTTAGAGTCACCTAGATATGCACTTGTGTCGGCCACTTACAGCTACCTGTATTTTCATGAGATAATTGGAATATAAGTATTAAGATCATTTAATATGAAATGTCTGATTTTGAATCAAAAGTTTAGTTTATTATATCTCAAACAAGACGTAGTACAATTAAGCAAAGTATTTGCCTCAACTATCAACACAGTTTTACCATCTTAACAGTAGCTTTTTTATGCAAGCAGCAAAGCCTAGAGAGCGAATGGTTATGAAATCAAGAAAGGTGTTTTCCACAGCTCATTCAGAATTGAATATTTTTCCTTGCAAGAAGTGGTCCAAAGCCTGGACAAAGTGGCAGTCGTTGGTGCAAGGTCTGGTGAATACAGTCAATAACAGAGAGTTTCCAATTCCAACTTCTATAGTTTGAGCAGCATTGTGTATATGACATGTGGTTGAGTGTTGTCTTGCAAGAGGACTGGTCTGTCTCTGCTGACCAATCTCGGCTACTTAATCACAAGCACCCTCACCTGTTGTAATGGATTGACCAGGTTTCATGAAGCCGTAGTGGATAATACCAACGCTGGACCACCAAACAGACACCATTAGCTTTTTTTGATGAATATTCAGTTTTGAACTGTGTTTCAGCACTTTATCCAACCATTGTGCCAAACACTTGCAATTGTCACAAAGAATCCATTTTTCATCACATATAACATACGGTGTAGAAATGGTTCACCTTTACGTCGTGACAGCAAAGAAACGCAAGCCTCAAGACGATTTCTCTTCTGAGGCTCGTTTAATTCATACAGAACCCATCTATCCAGCTTATTTACCTTACTGATTTGTTTCAAATGGTCCAATATTGTTGGAATAGTAACGTCAAACCTTTCTGCTAATTCATGGGTAGGTTGAGATGGATTCGCTTCCACTACAGCTTTCAGCTCATCGTTATCCACCTTGGTCTCAGGTCGCCCATGAAGCTCATTTTCTAGAGTAAAATCACCAGAATGGAACTTCTCAAACCATCGACATACTGTGTGTTCATTAGCCACATCCTTTCCAAACACTTCATTGATATTTTGAGTTGTCTGCACTGCATTGATTCCATGATGGCACTCATATTTGAAAATAACATGAATTTTTGACTTATCCATGGTTTCACAAAAATTGCTCTTAAAAAAATGTGAAAGATAATCACAAGCAAAAGGTACATTTGCAACACTGAGGATGTACCTTCACAATAAAAATAAAACAAGAAGTGTCAAAGTGAAATGTCAGGTATATCAACTGTCAAACTTAGTACTTAAGGAAATCGGACACTTCATACTTTATAACCTAATATATAGACAGCCTAGTATGTTTAATTCAATATAGCGTATTCATTCATTTGTTCATTTAACAACCATTCTTTTGCCCACTGTTGCATCTGGCAGGCTCCCTGTCATCTCCAAAATGGTGGAAATAATGTCCATCTCCACCACCCTGAGGTTCAACCAACCAATGCTCTTACAGTGCCTGGTACTGCTCCTGACCTACAAGAGGTGCTCAGTAAACTAGTAGGTGTTGTTCGTTTGTTTGTTTTATGATGATGAACAAAGCAACAAACAACAATTCCTAATATGGTTGATTTGATTTTTCTTATTTGATATGGAAAATTATAAAATATTTGAAATATCCTCATTGGATTTTAATGCATGTTTTCACATCACTCTTGAGTAACTTAGGATCATCTGTATAGCAGACAATGTTGAATTCTCCCCCCAGTCCTTTTTACTGCTTCTGTGTGCACCCCACCTATTATAATAGTTTATAAGAGTACACACTATTATACTATTTGTATAATAGTTTTGTGCTTTTGATCCTCCACCCCCACAGCCCTGTAAGCTCTTTGCAGAACAACTCTCAGGTTGTTGGAGCTACTTTGCCACAAGTGCAGAAAGTGGGAAGGCCTGAGGGTCTTTGATCCTCTACACACCCTGGGACTGTCAACCAATGATCATGGGGTGTGAACCTTCAACACATCTAGATATAATTCATATTCCAGAGTTCTTCTGTAGGACTAGGCTGAAGCTCACCCTCTGGGAGATTTTGCCTGAGATCGATCACATCCTTCCTCCACTTTCTCTCTTCCCTGTCTTGCTTCCCCGGCTTCCTTAAGGTTTCCCGTGGGAGTTCTGCTTCTGAGGAACCCAATCTAAGGCAATACACTGTTACAAAGTCTTAATTTATTTTATTTAATTTGAGAGCCTAAATTTTTATACTCCTTATTTCTTGTAAGCAATAAGTGTAATAATTCACCAATTCTTTTTGCTGATAATTCCCAAGAATTTGTTGCTTTCATTGAATTATTTTTTCCTCACAAATTAGTTTCTGTTCGCTTGAGATAGTTTAATGTATATATAGCTAATGAACCAATTTTCATGATAATTCTCATGATTTAGGTCTTCACACAATATATACATTGATCATAATAGTAAATAACACAAAGGGCCTGAGTTCTTGAAAAGAATAATTATCATGAAGATTCCAACATCAAAGTGGCTACATCTGTGTCACTACTTCATTCTTCTAAACTGAAAAGGACTGTAGGGAACAGCTCACCAAGTAGAAATCTTTAGGCAAAGATTATGCCAATATACTTGCCCACAGAGTCAAGGAAAGTCAGTCTAGAAAGACCAAGGAGAACAATCTAAAGTCTTCTTAGACTGAAATACTTAAAACCAATACTCAAAGTTCACAGCCAGGGCAAAGTGCTTTGCCAGTTCTAACATAGAATTCTGACGGTATCTTCCATCTCAAAACACAGAAATTAGGCAAAAAGGGTAATACTTTAATCACACTTTGATTCCAACCTTTGAGTAAACATGGTTCATTTGAAATGTATCTGAATATTTAACCAAAGTATGGAGCAAGAACATGTAAATTAACATCTTTCAGTATCATCATTATCTCTTCATCCTCATTCACGACCACAATGGAGAAGTTATGCTTGCCACTCATGTGGACAATAGGGTCATAAGTCCTGGGTTTAGCATGCAGTACTTGCTGTGGTACATATTTTTCTGTTAATGAGCATGCATAACTCTTCATCCTTGAGGAACTGCTTCTGCACATAAAAGGATACATAATTTTTATAATGCCAGAAAGAAGTAAATACAGCTCATTGAGTTTTCTATGGTAGGATTTGGAGAATTTAATTATCATGCCCTGCCAGTAACTCCAAGCACTAGGCTGGTTCTTTTTCCATGTTTAAGTTTTTTTATATCATATAAGCAAGTTACTGCATTTACTGTTACCAAGTAAAAGCAAATTTTAGGTCCCCTGGGTGGTTTCAGCAGCAGACACCTGCAACCCTTCTCCAGAGGGCAAGTTTCAGGCCATTGCAGCCACTTGGTCATTGCAGCCACTTCTCCAGAAAGCAAGTCTCAGGCCATTGCAGCCGCTTGGTCATATCAGCAACAGATCCTTCCCCACACTCTGTTAGCTTCTTGCCTCAGATGGGAAAAACTCTGGGGCGTAAGTTAAATCAACAGTAATTGATGTGAAAGACATCACCTCTGATGATGTGAAGACTTTTCACCTCTGGAAGCATTCAAATTTTAAGATATTTGTTGAGCAGAAGAAAAGTATTATATTCCCTCATAATATATATGAAGTGCTCAAGAAAGATGCTGACAAATATTAAATGTTTAGTAAATGGTAGCTATTATTATGATTATTATAAATATTACCATCATTAAGAAAAACTCCAAGGAATTATCAATACTTCTTAAAAAAATCAGGAAAACAACTGAAATTAAATTTCAAAATGTTTAGGGAATTTCTATTTCTTAAATTCTTTACAATGTAATTATGGAAAAAGTCTGTTAAGAGAGAAAATTTCACAAAAGGAATTTTATCTCAATAACAGTCTGAAGCCAAGGGAACAAAACTCTGCAACCAAAATGAAAGAGAAGCTGAAAGAAAATAGCTGATTTCAAGATACATGTTCATATGGCCTTTTAATATTTGGTACATCCTAGCAAAATGGGAAACATTAATCCAGGACTTCCTGTGCTCCATTACTTGAGCAGAATACACACACACACACACACACACACACACACACACACTGTCACACACACACATTCATTCACACTCATGAGACAGAGCAGGGACCTCTCTTAGGAGCCTGCCAGAACTTCCCCGCCCTCTGGCAAACATGGAAATAAAGAAAAAATCTCGAGTTCCTTTAAAGGAAATTCCAAGCACCTAACTAGCCTTGAAAGTAATTGAGCAACCTGACAAGCAAGAAGATAGTAATAACAATAACGCCCAAGCAAGCCAGAATCTGGAGGTGTTTTAGTTCCCTATGGAAACCAAAAGATAATGTGTTAACATATGTTCTCGAGTTGCTTTCTTACACCCTCACCAGATAGAAAATGCAGACAAGGCAGAACTGAGGATTGTAACTCTGACTACAGTTCTTTGTTCTAGATTTCTCCCTTAGGGGTTGGGGAGAGTCACATCCACCTAAAATTCCATTCCCCTCATCCCAAGACTCCTTGTTTTCTCAACCAACTGCTAATCAAAGAATCTCTGAACTGACCTGTGACTCATAACCCCCCACTTCAAGATATCCTGTCTTTTTTGGCTAAACCAATGTATAACCTCCAGGTATTGATTTATGATTTTGCTTGCAACTTCTACCTTCCTGAAATGTACTCCTGTCTTTAAAATCCCTTGCTTGTAAGCCATCTGGGAGTTTGGGTCTTAAGCGTCAGCTGCCCATACTTTTTGCTTGGTGCCATGCAATAAAATCTATTTTCTCCCACTGCAAATCTCAGTGTCAGCATCCGGCTTTACTGCGCTGGACGAATGGATCCTAGTTCAGCTCAGTAAGAAACACACACACACACTCACACACACACACTCACACACACACACTCACACACACACACATACATATTCACAACTTTATCATTCAAGAATCAAGGTGTCTAGAAAATGCATTAATTTATCAAGAAGTCTTTGTGCTCACATACACAGGTACACAACCTTACACACACCCACACAGAGGTAGTCCTCACTTGGCACAGTCGCGCAGATCCGTAAAAATGACCACTTATGCTCGAAAGGTTGAATGATCCAAAGGACAGATTTCACACATAGGCTACGTGGGAGCAACAAGGCTGGTTTAGTCACCCTGGTGTGAGTGGCCTGAGTCCGAAAAGAGAGTCAGGATCTGAGGTTTCGAGCTGGTCCAGAGCAGAGGGGGAGGGAGAGGAGGAAAGCCTAGAGTGTAGCAGGAAGATCTGAGCCAGATTACAGTTTGCACAGTGTGAGAGGAGAGGGTAAAAAAGGCTTGGACATAGGGAACCTCGCCTGGACCACTTGCCGGAACATCAGCAACAGTTACCAAGGTCTCGGAGCATAGAGAGATCAAAGGTCCCATTTTCGGGCCACTGTGACCCATTATCTAATTTGTATTGGGGCCAGGATGTGTTAGGAAAGAAGATGAGGCGTTTGGGTTTAAGGTCAGGACAAAGTCGGAGAGGCTTCAGAGCGGAGAGGACACAGGCCAGAGGAGAAGAAGAGGGACAGAGGGCAGCAAATGTCCCATGATGTGGGGAAGGAAAAAAAAGACGAGTGACAGTTGCTACAGGCCCTGGAAGTTCGGCTTCAGCGTGGGCTGTGCCCCTGTGGGACCCCAGCGGGTCCGGGGCAGTCGGACTTCCAGTGAGGGCCTCCGCAGGTTGGGAAAAAAGGCGAGAGAAAAAGGAAGAACCACATACGGTGCAGCCCCGAGGAAACACCGGAGGCGTCCCAGGCTGTGATCCTGGGCTGAGAAACGGCTGTGGGACGGGTGGGGGCGTCCCCGCCACCAGGCAAACAGGGGGGACGACTGTCTTCCCGCGGGGAGTCGCGACCAGCGCCGGAGTCTGAGACGCGCGACTGAGGGGGTGGTCCACGGAGGAAATCAGAAAAAAGGGTAAGAAAAAGAGAAAGATGTTGAGAGGAAAGTAGAGGAGGAGAAAGAAACTGACCTTAATTTCACAGGCGAGAGCAGATTCCGAGGAGGCGAAAAGGAGCCTGCAGGCTGGTGGGTGCCAGGGCAGATGTCGGTGGAAAGTGTCCTCGAAGGGTCAGGACCAGGAGCCAACCTCCAGATAAGGGGCTACCCGTCTCTTCCCGGGTTTCGGCACCAAATGCTAGGTCCGGAGCCGAGAAGGAGACACAGGAAGCCTCATGTGGACCCCATCTGCACCAAGATGCTCAAAATTAACAGCATTTTGCTGCACATGAGGCTTCGCGTGTCTCTCTCTCGGCTCTGGACCTAACAATGCTGAAACCACGCAAAGGGATCTCAATAACCAAATGGAAAGGTTTCGATTGTTCTGTGACCTTAAAAATTGTTTGTCAAGACATTAATTCTTTCGTGTCACTTATAAATGTAAGAGAAATTTAAAAAACATATTTAGTATAGTGTAAAATATTAGAAACATTTTTAAAGTGGTTTTCTTTCCCTTCATAAAAGACTTAGCCAAGAAAAGCTTGAATTTCTTGTCATAAAACTTACAATATGGGATAAGCATCTTTTCCATGTCCTGTGAATCATCACATTCTTTTCTAAATTTGGATCAGATTCCAACATTTTATCCTTTGTGCTTTCAATGTTATGAAATACTTCTGAGAGTTCCTCTAATGTAAAGTTTCTTGTCGCCCTCACTTCCTATGAGACTTCTTTGCCTTTTTTGTCAAAAACATTTTTATCTTTTATGTCGGTAAGCTGCTCACCTTCAATGAGTCTCTGGCTGCAAATCTACAGTCTCCTGAGTTGCTGTGGTGTCAGCATTCCCAGTCAGCTATGTCTTCTATGTACATTTGATTCTAATTTCACTTCCCGTTTTATCACTTTTTGTTTCTTTGCTGCACTTTCATCTTTGTTGGCCAATTCCCCCTTTTGATCTTCCAGTTTTGTAAAATATCACGTATATTTGCCCCTGGGAGACAAGGCAGAACACAATTCCATGCTTTGCTATTTGTGCGTGAATTGAATCACAGATGTGCAGTGACCCATCACAATAGACTTTGGAAAAAAATGACAAGATTGGTCATTGGGATGAGCACCTGTCATTTACCTAAGAATCTGTGGGCTAAAGATCTAGCAGCAAAGTTTGTATTTTATGTAATTACTCAGCTAGCACACTGTGGTAATTAAAATTTGAACTGTGTTGTTGGAGTACTGATATTATTTAACTAAACTATGGTTACTAAAATCCCTGTAAACTGGAAACCTTGGCAAAATAAGGACTGCCTACACATACACAGAGTTTATGCATGTATACACACTCATATATATATACAGAGAGAAACTCTGATTAGCTTCTTCTTTAAGGGCATAGTAAGCCTGTTCTAAAAGAAAATGTAAATAAAATCTATCTACTTAAAAAAAGTGTCCCACTGCTATAACAAGAGTGAACAATGGTCTGATGTGCTAGAGATTAAAAAGAGTTTAGGATTCCTCAAGGCTACATTCCAGGCCTCCTCTGTCCAACAGACCCAAAGTGTCTTGTGATGCCTGAGTAGGTGAAATAGGATGAGACGGTAACACTTCTCACCCACCCTCTGAGGACTAACTAGTGCTTAATGGGAATTACTTCCCCACAACACAAAAGCCCAACGAGTAAGAAGCTGGATTTGAAAAGGACTTGATCTCCAGTCAGTCCCACATGCATTGAACAGGTCTTCTCCACTATGTGCTACTGCTGCCTTGAGAGGCACTGCCTGTGAAGGCTGCCACAGGCCTAGAATTTATAGAAGCCACCTGGAAATTCCCACACAGTTTCGAGATCACGAGTTAAAAGTGACTTCCTTGGGGAAGATCAGGCCAGGTGATCACCACCCCCATTATACATTGGCTTCACATTCTGTACTTTTGCTTCATAGTGTGTATGCATTTATTCATTTAATGCATAACTACTTATCCTTACTGTGTGTGTGCTCAGGCAGTGTAGTAAGTACTTTACAAATAACAACAGGTTTAATCTTCATAGCAACAATAATCACAAATTTATTTGCATAATAAATAGATTAGACTGTGTGCTCATGAGGACAGCGATCCTATCTGTCTTTACCACTGGATCTTATCTTAGTCCAGTAGAGCTGCTATAACAAAATATGTCATATGAGGATTCTTCCAAATATTCCTAGATTATACTACTGAACTACTGGTTGAACACACCCCTTTATTTGGTAACATAACTTTTCACTAGAAAAAAACATAAACAACATAAATACTTACCTCTATAAGCTTTTTTTTTTAACAAAACATAGGTATAAGTTTTGCCTGAATATTAAGTTATTAAGTTGGTTACTATTACAACTCAAGTTTGGTTTCTGCCAAGAAAAAGGAATGGGGATAATATTTTAGGACAAAGGTTCCCTAGAACAGTGTTCTCCAAACTTTTCTCAGTGAGTTCCCCATCTACAAAAACTGCATATTCCCTCAATATATGTATATTTATTTTAAAATGAATACACTATACTATAGGAAACCAGAATATGCCACCCTAAAATATGCTCCTTTGGTGTAAGCATTATTTTGAGTTGATTATTTTGAGAAATTGCAGACACAGGAGAAGCTCTAAAAACAGAGTAGAAGTTACCCTTGTGTAAGGGAAATTTACACCTATAGAGAAATCTCCACTTGTAAAGGTGTCACCCTCTCTGTACCAGGAAAAGAGAGATGACTAAATCACCAAAGACTCTCATCACTGGAGAAGGCACCTACCTAAATCTGCAGAACAAACCTTATCCTTGTTTACCGTGGTCTTCCTGGTCTCCTTCCCATAACTAGCCTCTCCAACACCCTTCTTTGTTTCAGCTGAAGATGACATTTAAGCCTGAATTCAAAGCCACCTCTCTGAGATTTACTCCCATGTATACGTGACTTATATATATTAATAGATTTCTATTTGTTTTTCTCTTGTTTAATCTGTCTTTTGTTACAGGAGACTCCCAACTAAGAACTAAGAAAGGATAGAAAGAAAATTATAGTTCCTCCACTACAGTGCTGGCAACAAGCATGGGATCTGGGACACCCCACTTGCTCTGGAGCCTGCAGATGGGATCCAGGGAAAACTGGCAGAAACATGGAAGGCTAAGAAATCTTACCAACGTCAGCTCTCCTGCATCTCTCTCTATAGTGCCTGGTTGAGTGAGAAAGGTGAAATTATTTTTCCTCCCCTACAATGCTAAAATACGTTATAAAACATGCTTAAAACTAGAAAGTTTTAGAGAGTATAATTTTAACATAAAAATAAATTTTTAATATTTTCACCTGTATCCTAAGTATTATCTTACATACTTCCTGGGGGGAGAGGGGAGGGTAAATGCCCCTTGGATTCTGACAACACTAAATAATAATTATCATTTGAGAATCAAGGTGTACAGAAAAATGCATTATTTTATCAAGAAATCTTTGTGCTTATATCCCTATTATGGAAATAAATATATATCTTGGTTGCACCAATAAAAATACAAATCTATCTGGATTTTGCCTTTTCCATGAGAAAAGCACCCATATAAATACTAAACCAGTGACTTCTTCAACTTCTTCTCCCAATATTAGATTAGAATTATTGCCATTGTCTGATGTGTTTCTCTTCCTTTGGTGCTCCATCCCACCTGTCATGAAATGTTCTAGACACATGAACAGATCAAATGCAAAAGGAAGGTTGGGCAAGAGAAACAAAAGATGCAAACAAATTGCTTTGCTTTAGTCCAAAGCTAACCTGATCTGGAATTTTTTATTTTAATTCCTGGGAGTTTCATAAAATTGTGTTTTCTTTCTTTCTTTAATATTAGTCACTTTTTGTCATACCAAATCCACATCTCATATCTAATCTAATTCTAATCATCTACTGAGTATTGTAGATGAGCTGTTTTAAATTTGTAACTAATACTTGAGGCTGAACTGTAAAATCTCTAAGGACAGAGGCCATGTCTATTTTTTCCACCTTTATGTCCTGGCACAATACCCGACTCTCAATAAGTATGTGTTTAATAAATGAATTAAGGAGTAAGGAGACATGTTCCAGAGCTAGAAGCTAGTGATTCTATAGTGAATGAAAAATACCCTTAATCAGTCAATTTTAGAAGATCCACTTAAATATTATCCCTCAATATAAAGAAAAAAATAAAATAATATCTTGTGGGGTTTTTTTTTCTTTTTAATGAAAAGAGAGAATCAAAAAATAGCTACCTTGGCAGGTCTGTTTGATGTGGGTCACTTTGGCCATTTAAAATCTCACTTTAAAAGTAACAGAGTTTACTAACTCAAATGCAGTACTCTCAGCTTGCCATGAAAAACTGTAAAGGACAATCCAGCTTTTTCATCCTGTTAATTCCTTCCTTAAAGAGTTAAATAAATGTTAATGCATACTCTTTCCATATTCACGTAAGAATCATATTTTTATCTTTTCAAAAATTATGTCTTGTAAGTACTGGACTCCCCATCAAGATGTCTGAGGAGTCAGTTACACTACATTGCCTGATAATACTCGTGGGTTTTCCATCTCAGCCCATCTTTTCTTGGATCTTGGAATGGGAGTAATTCCAGGAGGCAACAGAACTTTAGCTTTGCTGACTACATTTTTCTATTTTTTTCTTATGACTCTTGTTTTGTTTCTTATTCTTAGCCAACTTGATTCTTATGATTTTTATTCTGATTTGTGAATAGCCAATGGTTATTCTCCATTGGTGGCAGCAATAACTGGAAATTTGGTTTTATGTTCTATTCATTTATGGATCTCTTTTGTGTAGAGACAGGAATTATTCTTTATCAGGTGAGAGACAACAGAGATATTCATTCATTAGCCTTTTTGTTTTTCTTTCTGTTTGTGCGAATGTATGTTTTACCTCCACTGAAAAGCAGCATTGCTCTTTCAGATCTGAATTTTTATGTCCTAGGTTCACTGAGCTGGAGCCGAATATGTAAAACTGAAGCTGTAAGCTCTCCAAGTATCCACATATCTATACTGAGAAGAGAATTTACCTCTCCTGTATAACTATGAAATACTTTTCTAACTCCAGAGTTATTAAAAATATATACTATAAAGTCTCTAAAAATAGAAGAGATATCTGATTGGTTTATAGACACCAGTAAGCACTCCATATATTTAGCATTCTCAAAAATCCCAAACAATTTTTTAAAAGCTGAATTTCTAACACTTGTGCCAGTCTATTAATATGGAAAAAAAAAGTCTTCTCAAAAGAACTACTAGCTCAGAAGCATTTTCCTATAAGAAGCTATGTTCACTTAATCAAAGTGAGTCATTGGGCAAATCAGACCATTGTTCCCTTTTTACTATTTTATCACTTTGGCTTAACAGCAAATGTTTGTTTCTTCCCAATTTGATCAGTATAGAGTATAATACAAGAAAACACACACACACAAAGATACCCACATGGACACATACACACATACATAAGAAACATCATTTGGGTTCTTGTTCTCATCAAGTGACTAATTAGACTTTGGGTTTCAACTCCAATATGTAAAGAGCTAGAAAAGTCATCACTTCTGTCTGTACAAAAGGAAACACTAAACAAACTGAAAATCCTTCAGAGGACACAGCTCACAGGGCAAGCTGCCACCCCCAAATCTGGAGAACCAGGCTAATCCAAAGAGCCAAGAGTCAAGACCAATTTACCTGGAACAGAAGCCACTGGAGTCATAAACTGGTAGGAAACACCTGCATGGTAATTTTGCCCAATTGCTGGAGGGGGAGTGTGGACTAGGGTGAGAGTGAGAAGCTCCTGGAAGCCACGGTCCTATCCCCCCACCCCCTTTACCCACCCGCCCCCACTCACATTTGTGGTTTTTACCTTTAGGAACTCTGCAGAGTTCTCCTACAGAAGAGCTAAATAAAACAGATTCTCTTCTTGCTCTGGTAGGCAGAGGGAAGGAGTAATTGCAAAATAGATACAGAGTGTTTTCCATAACAAAGGTCTAGTCTTCAGGGAAAGGAATTTACTAGAACCTTATCCCACCCAGGGATGGGGCATTTCTCTCACTGGACTCCCTTTAATCTTCCTGTCTCACTTAAAGGGATTGGGGTAAACTAAGAAACACTTGTAAAGATCATAACCCAGAGACATAGGCTCTGTAAAAGACCAAGATTTAATCACGAGATAGTAGAAAGCTTCCCCTCCCCCACACGTTACCACCATACTAACAAGGCCCCAGTATAAGGATAGATTACAGCTGAAGGAGCTGAAACACATAGACTCTATTTAAGGAAGAATTCTAGGAGAAGTTCAAAAACAAAATTGGAGACAAAAATAAGGACACCAGAGGAAACTGAGGCCCCTGGCACCTATAGCTACAGTAAACATTAAACACAGCCCAACACCTAGTGAGATGACCATAAATTCTCAAACTAAAATACCTATTTACCTCACTTCCTTATATTCAATGCATCAGTTCCAACTTTCAAAAAAAAAAAAAAAATTACAAGACATGCCAAAAGACAAGTAAAAGCAGTCTGAGCAGAAAGAACAGGCATCAAAACCAGACTCTAATATGACAGTGATTGTGGAATTATAAGATAGAGAATTAAAAATAATTATGATGAATATATTAAGAGATCTAATGAAAAAAGCAGACAACATACAAAAAACAGATGCATAATACAAACAGAGAAATGGAAACTCTAAGAAAAAATCAAAAGGAAATGCTAGAAATCAAAAACAGTGTAACAGAAACAAAAAATGCTTTTAATGGACTCATCAGTAGGCTGGACACAGCCAAGGAAAGAATCAGTGAGCTTGAAGGTAATTCAGTGGAAACTTATCAAACAAATTCAAAAAAAAAAAAAAATGAATGAAAAAAACCCGGAATAGAACATTCAAGAATTGTGGAACAGTTTCAAAATATGTACCATAAGCATCACTGGAATACTAGAGGAAAAGAGACATCAAAACAGGATACATATGTGATGAAATAATGCCTTAGAATTTTCAAAATTAATGACAGACACCAAACCACATATGCAGAAAACTGAAAGAACGCCAAGCAGTTATCCTGAATATCCATATCTCAATGTATCATATCCAAACTGAAGGAAAAAAGACAGAGAAAATCTTGAAAGAAACCAGAGGGAGAAAAAGTGAGTAACAAGGATAAGAATTATAGCAGACTTCTCTTCATTCAAATAAGAGCGTAGATTGAAACATTTAAAGTGTTGAAAGGAAAAACACCAACTTAGAATTTTATATCCATCAAAATTATCCTTCAAAAATGAAGGAGATATAAAGACTTTTTTCAGACAAAAACAAGAAATTAATCACCAGCCAATCTGCCCTGTAAGAAATATTAAAAAAAAAAAAAATTCAGGGAGAAGGAAAATGATACAGATTTTAAAAAATGGATCTACATAAAGAAAGGAAGAACACTGGAAAAGAAACAACAGTAAAATAAGCATTCTTCTCAAGCTAACATGAAACATTCACCAAGATTGACCACATCTTAGGCCATAAAACACACCTTAACAAATTTAAAAGAAATCATACAAAGTGTGTTCTCAAACCACAGTGGAATTAAGCCAGAAATCAACAACAAAAAGAAATCTGGAAAATCTCCACATATTCAGGGACTAAACAACAAATTTCTAAATAACAAATGGGTCAAGGAAGAAGTCCTGAGAGAAATTACAAATATTTTGAAGTGAAAATAAAACTATAACTTGTCAAAATTTGTGGGATATAGTGAAAGTACTACTTAAAGAAAAAATTATAACATTAAATGCATGCATTATAAAAGAGGAAACATCTAGAATCAGTCATGTAACATTCTACCTCAAGAAATTAGAGAAAGCAACCCAAGTGCCCGACAATCCATGAGTGGATTATTAAAATTTGGTATATGTTTACAATGGAATATTACTCAATTATAAGAAACGACAGTGATCTAGCACCTCTTAAACTTTCCTGGATTAAACTTAGGCCCATTATCCAAAGTGAGGCACCACAAGAGCAGAAGAACGGGATCCACTTGTATTCACCATCAAATTGGTACTAACTGATCAACACTAGGTTGACCACATGGCAGAAATACTCTCTAGGGATTAGGGGGATGAGGGGGCAAATCTACAACTAAAAGACACGGGGAGCACTAAAGGGAGGGAAAGACATGTCTTTAACCCGCATTTGGGTGAGGCAAAGACATAAAATGTAACTATAATGTTTGTACCCTCACAAAACCCTGGAATAATAAATAAAAAAGAAAAAAAATCTAAAAAAAAAAAAGAAAGAAAAAAAAATAAGAAAATTTATATGCTATGCAAATATGCAACTGAAGTACTGAGGACAATTTTCATAACATTTTTGTACATAAATATGCCCAGGTGAGCCTCTTCTTCTGAATGGAACCTTGAATTATAAATTTCTCTCTCTGTCCTCTTAAGGCAAGGAAGATACA
>CAUYSK010037162.1:0-21769 GCA_963575035.1 Avahi laniger | reverse complement strand
CATAAATCTAATCATGGTACCTATTGGAAAAGGAAGATCATAAAAAGAGTGTCACATAGTCCTAGGTCTGTAATTCACGTTAGCCTTATCTCAGATGTGGAGTGGTAAGTTTAGAGAAGCAAGGATAGAAAGCAGAGACATTTCAAGAGGAAAAAAGCTTAATAAAACTCTAAGACTAATTGAAATTATAGCAACATGGATTTTTATTTGAAGTTGCAATACATAATTCTAGCTGATTAATTAGATAAGAGTTAATTAAAAGCTTATTGTGTAGCTCACAGGACCATTTGGAGAACTAGAAGTAGACTGAAGCCAACACTTCAAGGAACAACATATATGAAGGAACCATGACTATGGGTGTTATTCTGTGAAAACTGGAGAAAACAGCTTCCTTTGCTGTCTCTCTTCAGCCAAAATGGATCTATTAAGGTGTTTTATTTTATAATGTTGATTTTGAAATTGAAGTCTCGTGTGTGCACGTCTGTCTGGCAAAGCCTCTGTCACATGCTTATAGGCCACCTGCGAAGAAGACTCAATGGGTGAGAGGAGGCTCATTAAGCACAAGATTGTTCACACATAGCAAGAATGTTTGCAATGTGCTGTTCAGGATATTTTCTGGAAATAATGAACTATGTCATTTTGAACCAACCATTTTACTGAGAACAACTAGAAAATGTGGAGAGGATTCAACAAAAAAATATAGGTTTGAGGTCTGAAGGCATTGCAGAATGTCTATGACAGGAGAGGTTTTCGACCCCAGAATTTTCCAGATAGGTGACATATAAATATGGCAGCACATTTTTACTTGACAAGTTTGACAATTCAAAACCTTTAATTAGAAGTTTAGAATTTGAGTGGAGGTTTAGTGTATTTAGGAGGAAAGATTGAAATTTGATATGTTCCTAAGAAAAAGAAAAAATAGCATTCTGCAGAGCCTTAAATTCCCTTTATGACTTTAAATCTATAATATCTGCTCTTCAATGAGGAGTACAGAAAGATAAACTATTAGATAACCTTTGAACAAAAATTAAGAGAAAACTCATATAACAGAAATGGAGATGGAGTAGGGCAAGATATTGAAGTTTATCTGAGAGAGTATTTAAAATAAAATATTCAAAGAATTAAATAGCAAGATAGAGAATTGGAAAACAAAACGAAAACATTAAAAATATCAAAAGAAAAACTATAAATAAAAAATACAATAACTGAAATTAAAACAGGATAAATGGGTTTAATAACAGATTAGATATAGTATAAAATATGTAAAAATGAAATAGACCATGAATGGAGAAACAAAGAGATATATAACAATAAACAAAATATATACAGCATAGGGGTAAAAATATTTAACATTTGTGCAAGTGGAGTCCTAGAAGGACGAGATAAGGAAGAAGCAGACAATATTTAAAAAGATAATGGCTAAGAATTTTCCAAAATTGTTTAGTGAATTATTTTAAGAAGCGGTTTTGATATTTTAAATTACTAAAAGAAAATAACTGTCCATTCAGAATCCTACATCCTTCAGAAAGCTTCCAAAAATTAAGACATGGTAAATATATTTTAAGAAACTAAATTAAAAGTATGAGAGAATTTTTCACCAGCTGATGGGAACTAAGGGAAATAGTAAATGAAATTCTTCAGACAGAGAAAGAGTATCCCATAGAAAAAACACAATTTGCAATAACAAATGAAAAGTAATTGAAAAAGTAAATAAAAGAATAAATACAAATGAATGTCCACTGAAAATTAAGTTTTGAAGAATGCTATTAATATCTTATATTTTTTAAAATATATAGAATAAGAAACTTCCAAACTGTTTTCAAGAGTGGCTTTACCATTTTATATTTCCCTCATCAGTGTATGAGTGATTCGGTTTCTCTGCATCCATGTCATCATTTGGTGGTATCACCATTTTTTATTTTTGACATTCTGATAGGTGAGTAGTTTTATCTAATGATGATTTAAATTTTCATTTCCTTAATGGTTACTGCTGTTGAATACCTTCTGTGCTTTTTGCCATTTGTATAACCTTTTCATTAAAATGTCTGTTCATCAAATTTGCTATTTTCTAATTGGCTTGTTTCTTTATTGTTGAGTTTTGAGAACATACAACTTCTTTGCAAGTTCTAAGTACAGTATTTTATCAGCTATGTAGTTTGTTAAAATTTTCTTTTAGTCTGTACTTATCTTTTCATTTTCTTAACCTGTCTGAAGGTTTTCTTCAGAGCAAAAGTTTGTAATTTTGATGAGGTTACAATTTATTTTTTTCTTGCATGGATTATAGTGTTGGTGTCAAGTCCAAGATCTCTTCAATGAGCCTTAGTTCTCAAAGACTTCTATTTTTTTTTTCAAAAAGTTATATACTTTGATATTTTTAAGTCTATGATCAATGTTTAATATATTTTTGTGTAAGATGTGCAATTTAGGACAGGGTTCTTTTACATGCACTTAGCGTATGATCCAGCAATTGCACTCTTGGACATTGGCTTTGTAAGTTCAGGCTACCATAACAAAATGACATAGACTTGGTGACTTATACAATAGGATTTACTTCTTACTGTTCTGGAGGCTGAGAAGACCAAAATAAAGGTGCCAGAAGATTTAATTCCCTGGTGGGGATCTCTCCCTGGTGGGGCTCTCTCTCTGGCTTGCAGATGAGTACCTTCTCGCTGTGTTTTCACATAGCTGAGAGAGAACGAGAGAGAGAGAGAGAGAGAGAGAGAGAGAATACAAACTATCTGATGTCTCTTCCTATAATGGCACTGATTCCATCATGAAGGCTTCACTTTCATGACATCATCTAATCCTAATTACCTCCCAAAGGACACTCCTAATAACATCACATGGAGGGTAGCGCTTCAACATATGAATTCTGAAGGGCTGCAAACATTCAGTCTATAACAGGCATTGTTTCAGGAAAATGAAAACTTATGTTTACTTAAAAACCTGCACACAGATGTTCATTGTAGCCTTTATTTTAAAAGCCTCAAACTAGAAACAACCCAAATGCCCTTCACTGGGTTAATGGTTAAACAATCTGGAACACCCATACCATGGAACACGGTTAGTAATAAAAAGAAGAGGAGTATCAGTACATGAAGTGACCTGATGATAATCTCGAAGACATTATTCTGAGTTAAAAAGCATATTTTAAAATGTTACATGGTATGTGATTGTGTTTATATAATATTCTTGAACTGATAAAATTATAGAAATGTTGAGAAGACTAGTGGTCGACAGGAATAAAGGACTAAAGGATAGAGGGAGAGATTGCTGTGGCTACCAAAGAGGATCCTTGTGGTAACTGTACAGTTCTGTATCGGGATTCAGGTGGTGGTTACATAGATTATGCATGCAATAAATTTGCATGGAACTAAAAGGAACACACACACAAATGAATGCATGCAAATATGATAAAGTTGGTAGATTATACCAAAGTTAATTTCCTAATTGTGGCATTTTACTATTGTTATGTAAGATGTTATCACTGGGGGAAACTGAGTGAAGCATGCAGGAGTCCTCCCTGTGTTATTTCCCCAAACTACATGTCAATCTATAATTATTTCAAAAGAAAAAGGATATACACAGAAAATTAAAATACAGGTAATTAGTAATGGGAAAAGAAAACTGAACCAAATGAAAAGATAGAAATGAAAATAAAGTTTACAATGGTAACTGATAAATGTATATTATAAAGAACCAACAAAACTAAAGGTTACTTCTTTGAAAAGCTAATAAATGTATAACATCCTGTCAATACTGCCTAAGAATAGAAAGAATACATACAAAATCAATATTAGGAATGAAAAACAGGGACTTTACTACATATAATCTAGATGTTAAAAATATAATAAGGAGACATTATGAGCAAGTCAATGTCACAAATTAATGAAAAAACATTCTTAGGATAACTCAACTTTTTCAAAATGATACAAGAAAATATTGAAAGAATATGATTGGTCCTAAATCTATGAAAGAAACAGAAATTGCTAATTAAAAACCATTTCGCAAGTAAAACATCGTGATCAGCTGGCTCGACTGACAAATTTGACCAACAATTTCATGAAGAATAACAGAAAACATATACAAATTTTCCTAGGGTGTGAAAAAAGCAGCATACGTTTCAAATTACTTTATCAGGTCTGCATAACTAATACCAAAACTTGACAAGAACATCACAATAAAGAAAATGTATAGACAAACTTCTCTCATAACATGATGTAAAAAATTCTAATTAGGATATGAGTAACTGAATCTAGAAATATTTTTTGAAAAGAAAATACATAATAAAAAATAAAAATTGAGTTCCTATTGCTATCCACATTGATGTGAATTAATTTCACAAATGTAACATTAAGAGAAAGAAGCCAGAAAAATAAAATACTACATATTGTATAATTCCAATCATACAAGATATAAACACAGGAAAAACCAATCTTGGTTTTTATTGTCTGATTTCTGATAATCTCTGTAAAGTAGGGGATAATGATTGGAAGGAATCACAAAGGGCTTCTAGAACTATGGTAAATCTCTATTATTGGTTCAGGTAATGGTTACATAAATGTGAACAATCCTCTGCTGTATTATACTTTCAATGTCTTAAAAATAAAATAAAGAAATATAAGTATTGGGTATCTAGAAAACATGGTCAGAATTTACTGCCAACAGAGAAAAAATGAATCAAAGTTTATGTGAGAGTGCTTTGAGAAGAAACTCAGTTTGTAAATTGGATGTAGAGCTGGATTTAAATGAGTTGGGTTTAAGATGATATTCTAGTATCCCAAAAGCAATGTTCCTTAGGCTGTTGGATATTAGCACTAAAATCAGAACTAAAACCTGTTTTCTACAGGAAGCAATGTAAAAAAGTAAAGTGAAGAAATTATTTTTTAGAATCCTTACTTTAGGGCAGGAAGAGAAAGCAAGTCAGCAAAGAAATATTTCTTAAAATCAAATTAAAAGTAAGACAATCATAATGTATTACTCTTTGTTTAAACTCTGAGTTGCTAATCAACTAATGAAGTTGGGGTTAAGGGTCTCTCACCGGAATGTGGGAAATGTACATTGAAAGGCAACTAATAACATGGGTCCTACCTACACTGCCTGCCCAATTACTGGTTCTGGCAGTGAGTAGCATGGATTTTAGACAAAAAAATACAGTCTTTGTAATCTCAGAAGACCTCCTGGAACATTAAGGCATGATTTGGAAGAAGTGCTATTAAATATATAAGAAGAAGTAGAAGATTATGCAGACGATGTTGTGCCAAATTGTATTTGAGGGGCAGTAAGTGTCGCAGTGGTACTAGTGAACATAGTTTATATTGAGAGCTGTAGGAAATTAAGTTTGCAAAGGATTATTGAAGACAGATGCTGGAGTGTACTATTTCTAGCAATTCTCTGTCTTATCAGCCTTATTTATTATTTTAGGCAAAGTCTCAATTGCTCATTAAATGATGGGCACAATGGAACCTACCTTTGCAAATGTTTCATTTTTTTAATGTAAAACAGAGCTATTAATTCATTTTTATTACTTTCCATCCCTATATCACACCAGACATTGTCTATTTTCTCACTAGACTCTCAAAGATCTTATTTGTCTTCAGGGTACAGTGGAGAAGAATGGTATGGTGGAAAATAAAAGAAAACAACCTTTCTTTGTAAGTTTCATGCTCCCAGGACTAAAATCTCCTCTCTGTAGAAAGTCTGCTTTCATGAGGGGGGATTAGAGCAAACCTTTCATCTTCCAGAGCTCCATGGGCTGCATCCTTTGCTTTCAGAATCTTAATATTATTGGTATTTGTTGTGTTCTGGTCACTGTTTATATTTGTCCAAATGTCCACCTACAGTCAGTAGTTTTTCAAGTGATTTTTTATTTTATTCTCAACTATCCCCACTTACCATTTTTTTTTTAAATCACTATCAAGATTATTTTTAAACTCAGTCTCCTTTTTCTATTATCCCTGGACCTCTAGCTGAAAGATCAGTGTATAAAAGGCCTTCATGCTTGTCTTCACATTTTCCCTCAATTTCTTGAACACCCCCCTTGTGTCAATAGGATTGACGATTGTCTAAAATCTCTGCAACAGATGGGTCATTCTAAGTTTAGACATTTGCTGGTTTATTTTATTTGCCAAATACAAGAAGAGAAAAATGGAAAGAATATCTTTATTTGCTAACACCCACAATAGTCATTTTATTGCTTCAAAGCAGAAGTCTATTTAATAATACTTATTCCATGGAGTGACTCTACTACCTCACTAACATTGTTGTCTGATATATACCACACTTTATTCTAAGTCTGGGATCAAATAATTTAATAATTTAAATTGTAGCCCTCTTAATAAGCATGTTGAACTGATCCAGACTGTAATGACCTCTGTTTTTCACAATAAAGCAAAATATGAATGTGGACATCATATATGGGTCAGTTTTCACCTTTGCTCACTGTCATTGTCTAATACAATTAATAGTGATTCCGAGGAAGGAAAGCATACCCAGTAAATTGCAGATGATACCATGTTGTGGACAGATGGAATACAGTAGATAATATTTCAACAACAATTACAAAAAATGCTATAATTAAATTCAGTTAAATGGAAATTAGTATTAAAAATGTAAACGATATTTAATAGGATAAGTTTAAATCAATGCTCAAAAAGGAGAAGGGAACCAATTAAGGAATCCAGTAGATATCACAAGGCATGCTACATAGCAGGCTCAATATGAGTACTTGTTTTTCCTTTCTTTCATTTATTCATTTATTCAATGTGTGTAGTGGGAGGAAAGATCCTTGGATTCAAACTTACTCTTTGCCGCCAGATGCTCCAGGTTGAACTCTGCCGTTTTCTATCTTTGCAGCCTTCGTTCAGTTACTTAATATTTTTCTACTTCAGTTACGTTATCTATAAAATGGTATTAATGACTTTATATTATATAGTCGTTTTAAAGATTAAATTCAATATTATATAATAGAAAACTGTGTAGAAATCTCTAATTCCCATCTTTGTCTTTGTCTTTATTACCCTGCTGATATCACTGTAAGGTTACCAAGAACATTCCTAGCTAAAGCCCATTATTTGTTTTTAGTCTATGCTTTTCTGGACCTGCTGATCTTTCCATCCAAGCCTTAGAAACCATGACATTAAAATCTACCGTTTTTGTCTTACATCTCTATTCTTTTATTGGTTTCCTTTGTAGACTTATTTCTTTACTAAAACTGCACATATTTATTGTGTAATTATTATGAGATAGGCTTTCTGAGTAACCCACTACTAAAGATCTTAGTCTCTGCCTTCAAGAGGCTGCTTCTCCACTGGCATCTGGAGAAATGAGCTAAGATGAGAAACTGGGTGATAGGGTGGGGAGATACGAAGCATAGAGAAGGGATTGTGTCTGTGAAGAAAAGACATATCAGTTGAGATAAAAATATTAGTAGTTAACTAAGGTGAGGAGGGTGGCAAACAGTTGTCCTGGAATAAAAACAATTTATAAAAAGTTTAGAGGTGAGAGAAACTATTGTGCATCTGAGGGACTGAAAGAGATTCAGCAGGGTTACATTTCTGAGTGTTGCTGTTGGTAGTTAAATGGGAGATGTGGGTGGCAAAAAAGCAAGAAGACGAGTTTAGAGAACTAGGTAGGTGACCCATCAGTCAGAATTACATTTCACCGTGGTAAGGCATTTAAATTTTATGCTAAAAGCCATGTGAAAAAATTAAAAGATTTTAAGAACCATCACTGTCTCTGACTTGAGTTACTGCAATCACTTATTAACTCATTTCTTTGCTTCCTGTCAGGTCAGAGTAATAAATTTAAAAATTCAAGCCTGATCATGTTGCTTTGCTGTTTAATAGTTTCAGTAGATCATCAGTCTTAAGCCCCTGTGCATTCTCCCGTGAAAACACTGCACAATAGTTATCTTGTCACGTGTCTCTGCCACTCTCTACCATGACCCCCTTGAGGCAGATTATCTAACCAGTATACCACTAGCATCCACCTCACTGTCTGACACATGGTAGTTGCTCATATTTAATAATGAATTTAGCCATTAGGGATGATTATAATTTGAACTAGAGAAATAGATTTAATATCTTTAAGGTCTTTTCAAAGCCGTAATTGCACAACTCCAATTGTTTATAATCAAAGTTTGATCTTTGGATCAGGAACATCAACATTACCTAGGAACATGCTAGAAAAGCAAGTACTTCGGTCTTATATCAGACCTCCCTAACCAGAAACTCTGAAGAAATGTCCAATGATCTCTGTTTTAATAAGCCCTCCAGGTAATTTGGATGCCTACTAAGGCTGCAGACCACTTTCTATGCAATTAATGTCTCTGTAGGGAGTGAGTTTGTTTTGCAACATAATTGGGCCACAGCTAAAAGATTGTTGCCCATTACTCAAAGGATACAAACTTATTTTTCATTCTCCTTTAAAGCATATCTTATGGTGCTTCTGCTGGTGCTACTTGGGATGTTTTCTGTGGATTCAATAATAACATCTTTTTTATTTATTTTGAATTTGCTGCTTGACTTAATTTATTTGCTCACTTCCATTATTCTTTATAAAACTCCGGACTGTGTTCAAGTGTTGATAAAGATTCAGAACATGCTACCTTAACTCAGTTATTTATTGACTTATCTGTGTAAATGACGGAGAAAATTGTTTTAGAGCCATTAATTAGCAATAAAATTCATGTAAAGAATTGGAAATGACAATTTGGACTCCAGACAGTAGGAAAAAAGTCTGTCTTATTGACTCAGACATTTCTTTGACACCTGGATCAGTGAGTCATCCATAACGTAAACCATAACAATGATTTTATTTTTCCAAAATTACTGATCAGTATTTTCAGGTTTCAGTTGCTGCCTTTGTTTGTTTTCTTTTTGTTCATGAGCATGTTCTGACTTCTTGTCCTCTTGATTGCTATATGAGTACTGTTTAGAAAGGTAAATACATTAAGATCAAATTGAAAGAGCAGTGTCACATCAAATACAATAGTCAACATCCTGTTATAAATTCCTACTTCACTATGATCAATTAGATAATTCTACGCTGAAAAATCTTTTGAAAATATAATTGAAAAAGTACTTAAAGTTTCTGTCCATACTGGCAAATATAAATCAAACCCAAACAAACAACAGAAACAGTGTAGATACTTTATTCTGCATATTAGTACATACTTACTTAAAATATACTGAACTATGATGCTTTAAATTAGATTTTTTTGCTCAATAATAAGAAATTATAAGATATAGTCATTAAAAATGACTGGATAGACTCAAGTATCATGGACTAGAAGATACCATAAATTGATCCTCTGTATCTTTTATATTTTCTCCGTGAGTCAGCCGAAATCCTGGGAGGTTTAGTGACTTGCCTGAGGATAGTTAATTTGTTACAAAGCCATAACTAGAAAACAAGTGTGCTGACTCTAAGGTTAGTGCTCTTAAAGAGAATATTTATCAACTTGAACGTATCCAATATATGTATGTAACGCTTAAGACATGGTAAATAACAGAGGGAAATTGGGAAGTCATTTTAAGTGTTGGATGATTTGATAATTTTTATAAACATTTCTCATATTTTAATAGTATTTGCAATTTTCTATTGTTTTTAAATCTGTATTTCAGGTACAAGTTGAAGAGAGCAAGAAGGAAGAAATAGCTCAAAATATCATGTTTCACTTCTGTATATAGCAAGGAGAGTCAGTTCATTAAATACAGTGCCAAACTTTCAGAAAAGAAAATAGTGGTCCACTCAAATTCTCTTCTTTCTATATATACAGAATGGTTAAATCATTCATTTAATAAATATTTATGAAATCTTAATAAGTCCCTGGTATTATTTGTGGTGACTAAGATATAGAAGGAAATAAAACAAAGAGAAATTCCTGCCCTGACAGAACTTGCATTTTAGTGGAGGAAGTCAGATAATAGAAAAATACATTAGGAGAGTTCTAGTGTATAATTATAATGTATAATATGGTAATAGCTAGACAAATTAACACAAAAGGAAAAGAAAATGAAGCACAGGAATAATATAGGATATATATGAAATAGAATGGTCAAGATGATACTTCGAAAACACCTAAAAGAAGTGTGAGAGCAAGCCATATGTATCTCTGGGATAGATTTACCTTAGAAAGAAAAGCAAGCCCAAAGGCTCTTAGGCAAGAGGGGGCCTGGTGTCTTCAAGGGGCAGAAAGGGAGCGCAGAGGAAAGTAGAAGGAGAGTAGATGAAAGTAAAGAGAATTTAATCCACTACTGTCTTTCACATATTTCTCTTCTGGAATCTTATCTTCCCTCGAACTAATTTTTGTATATAACCATTACACCAAGCAAGGAGCTCCAGTGGTCATACTCCCCATTTATAAGGTAGCCATGGACATCTCAAAAGGTACAGAGTAAATAGGAGTAGGTGTGACTTCAGCAAATTCCTTATGTTCTCTGGACTTTTAGAGATGATCTAGAGGAGCTCCTAGAGTTATTTGCTGTCTCAACCACATCATTTTACTCTTACCCAGTATTATTACAGACTAGAATCTCTGGACCGGTTTTCGGAATTCCACAGATGCCAGACATAAACCAATAACCTAAGATATAACCAGCGGATCAAATTCATATAGCCTCCCAGGGTAAGCTGGTTGCTGATTGGATAAAGAAAGATTTGGTAGCAAATTCTGTCTTGTTTGACATGTGTGATTGGAACGGAGCCCTGGAAGATTCAAAATTGGATAAAATGTAGAAACTTGGAATGTTATTTGAGATGTAGCAAATATGTTGGGACTCTGTTTTCATATTATTTCAAATCTTTTCTTGCATGGATTTCAATATTGTTGAGAAGTTGAATATAATGCAATTCATCAGCATAGAAGTATCTTAAGAAAGAGTTGACCAGACAAATTTTATATCTTCTTTCTCATGTCATACATGTTATATACATGTTATTTTTAGTAAAACATTTTTAAAGATATATTAAACATGTTTAATGTTACTCCTATGTCTCATTATTATTTTTAAAAACTAGAATAATAGGGTAAAAAATGTCTTTTTTTCTCACCACACCCCCTCAAAATGCTTGCTTGGATGGTAAAAGTCAACTGATACCTGCCACTTGGAGGTTACAGAAAATAAGGTAAACTTCTTGAAATTCACCTAGATTCTGTCTCAGCTTTATTCTTACTTAAATACAGTTATTTATTTTTCCATGTGACAAGTTATCATGGCCTTATTCTAGGGGTAATTAGGGGCCTTTGGATCAGAGATTCCTACACTATAATTATGCTTTTGCCATACAACCTTAGCAAAGTTACCTAACCTCTTTAAGTCATAATCTCATAGTCATTAAATTGGAATAAACTATCAAATTCATTGAGTTAATACAAAAATTAAAATAAGGTAATATATAGTGACACTATATATCTCAAAAGTATTTGATGAGGATTAAATGAAAGAATGTACCTAAGTAGTCACCACAATGCCTTCGTGTGGTAAGCATTCAATAAATGCTGTGATAACTATTAATAACAAATACCTTGTTTGCTAAATGTAAGCTTGTTTTAACACATTAATCATCTTTATTATAAGGATTGGACATATCCAAATATTCTTCTGAAATATGACTCTTATTTCGCGTTCTTCTCAATTTAAATCAGGTGAATTGTACTTATAACATTTTGGCACCTGAACTACACCTGAAGTTTTCTGTGAAGAAAACCAAGGGCGAGACAAGACCTAACACACATTAGAAGTTGTGTTGTGTTTTAATACCAGGCCAATACTCACAATTTTAGAAATGTCAAGATTCTTACTTTTCCCCATAAATGAATGGTAATATTAATAACAATAAAATAATGCCATTTAATATAAATTTAAGAGTTTTCAAGGCACTTTCACATATGTGATGTTATTTGATTTTTGAAAGAACTATATGATTTCCAGTATTCAGATGCTCTCATTGTTCAGTGATTAGGTAAGTGGCCCAAATTTCAGCAGGTAATAAATAGGCAGGGTGGCTAACGTGGGAACCCCTGTCTTCAGATTCCCTGAGTTTCTTTCCACTTCCCATGTAAGAGTAAATACTTGGTATCATGTAAGAACTTGCACAACAGACTTCCTTTTCTGCAGGGAAAGAAATCTGAGAGAGATAAATATAAACAAAGTTACAAACTTTATTAGTCTTCTCCAAAAGATACCTGTAGATATTCACTGATTTTCTCAAGTTTTCTTTGAAGGGTAATAAGAATACACTAGATTAAGCTTCTTGGTCATCAAAATACTTAGAAAATTTGTGAGGTATTCCTAATATTTATTTAAAAATGTATACATAATTATGTGTATATATATATATATATATTTACTTTTACATAAAACCATATTGACAGAATAAAGTATGCATATCTTTGAGTTTTCCAAACTTCACTGATTGTGCTATAGCCTTAAGCAAAGAAAGCTGGAACTTAGAATTTTAAGTGTATATTTTCTTTATAAGAATATGCTCAGAAACATTTACTTAAGGTAAAGGATTGTCTTAAGCAAGGCAATGTGTGCACATATGTGTCAGTACACGTATATGTGCCAGAGAGATGGGGAGGATTAAATAACTTAATTGCAAAATGATATTTAAAGATTAAGCAGTATTAGTCCAAGATGAACAAGACCAGATCATATGTGCAGCAATTAGTGGTCTAGGACATGGAAATTCTTGGCAGTAGACTAAGGTAAGAAAAGAATTATTTTGCTAGCCTTGGGGACATAGACAAGAAAAATAAACAATAAAACAAATAAATGAAACCTAGGAAAGATAAGAAAGGGAAGAGAGTTTAATTTGAAATAGTGAGTTCTGACTGGCACTTCTCCTTCCACACGAATTGTTGCAAGCAGTTGGCTGCTTCTGCAATTTAGTCCTTGCGTGTTCTGTACAGAAAGGGTTTGTTTCTCCCCAATCCCTGTATAGGTCCCTTTGCTAAAATCACAGTCTTTAAAACAAAAAGATCAGGTTTAGGGTGTACATATGTGAATTATGAAAGATATCTTTTCCTAATTTATTTTTAAAAACTGACAATGAAAATGCAAACAGAAAAGACATAACTAAATGTAGTTCAGACTGAATTTTACATGACACAAATGCAACTCATTGAGTGATTCAATCACAGATTAGCCTACTGAATTTCTTAAATGATTACTTTTAATAAAACATGATCAATGGAGCTTGGATGCATTCCATCAATTAGAAAGGAATGGAAGAAACATAAACTCTGTGTAGGTTATGTAAATTTTTTTACCTTTTCTAAGCTTATGTTTTTGCATGAATCTAAATTTAGATATCTGTAAATTGATCTAAAATAGAGCAAAGCCATTCAATAAACCTATTCTTTAAGCAGCAAAGCCTCAGAAACATTCATCAACAAGAATTCCACCAAATAACCCTTGAAAGAGTAAGTTGCATAATGATAATTAAAAGTTTCAGCAATACCCATTAGGTTATTCTACTGCACCATTGATTCCACTAGTATCAATTGCTTTCAGTTAGCTGAACTTTTGAGTGCTTATTGAAAAGGACTAATAAACCACAATCAATTTTCTTTTTAACCTCACAGGGTAGTTTGAATGGCTTCAATGCGTCCCCTCCCCCATTTTCCATTTCATACACATAACTAGTAGGAATATCTTGAACATGGACTACTCTAAGTTTTTCTCCCCAAAATAAAAACAAAGACATATGACTATATTCTGTCTGTGATGGAAATATTGGCATTTTTTTCTCATACTTCGCATCATTGTGGTACCTGCGAAACTCTAAGAGTGTTCCTCCCTTTGTTTCAGGTTCAAAAAAGCAACAGGGTGAGACTATTAAACACATTTGTTGCTACCCATTAATGAATTCAAATTTATTGAGGTGTCCATGTGAACAGTTTTTAGAAAATGAATAAATGACAGACAGATAGATAAATGGCTTAAATGTCCACGATTAATGCTTATAAGTGTCTGGTAATGGCAGAGCAATATTGTCTTAAAATGATGATTTTAGTTCTTTAATCTTTGCTCAGGAATATTCTGTTATCATGTCAAGTACAGATTTACTGTCTCTGTACTTAAAAACAAGATCAAACTTTTTAATAAAATGGAATAAATTAATAGACTAAAAATTACAAGAAGAGAGGTATGTAAATATGATGAGATTACTGCTGTTTGCATCTTGATTTTTCAAACCTAATTTGCTCTAAAATAACAATGTAACTTTGGATATTAAACACAATGCTTAGAACATACTTTATTTCATTTCAATAGATTTAGGGGGTACAAGTCATTTTTGGTACATGGATGAATTGTACAGTGGTGGAGTTAGGACTTTTAGAGTACTCCTCACCAGAATAGTGTACATACTTTTAGAAAATACTATAGATATTTAGTAAAGAATTGGTTGAACATGCTTATTTTGTCTTGAATAATTTAAAGTGTTTGAAGAAGATATTGTTGCTGTTGATATGAATTCAATTATTTTCTCCTGAAGTTCAAGTGCTGACATTTTGTTGAATTGGAGTTTGAGATGTTCCAAATTTACCAGGAAATCTGACTCTGAAAGGCACTTTTGAAGCATGTTAACACATTGTTTTTACACTATATGTGGAGTTGCAAAATAAAACATTTTCTATCATTAATTTAAAAATAGAAAAATACTGACTTACACCCATTTTTTTCAGTCAAAATCCCAGTTGTCATCACACAATCCTTCTGTGAAGGGAGACATCAGATTTGAATATCACTGCTGACATTTGATTTTCATTCAGAATTATCTGAATTCAGAGATCTCATCCTTCCCCAAATATGCACCCCATCAATTTATTGGAATCCTGAGGTAAATTGGAGTTGCTCACTGAAATGTCAAATTTTTTTGAATGAGTACAAAATTTTGTAGTCCTGGAGCCTAGAATGTGTCTGGTGTGTAGTAAATTCCTGTTAGATGCTGTTGGCTTGGACTCTTGAAAACAGAGATTATTAATAATTATTTTAGAATTCTGTGGGAGGATGTGATTTGAAATGGTACATTTAAAATAATATGTAACAAATCATGACAAAACGTAATAAATCATAATATGATGTGATTCTCAACTTGGGAAATCCCAATGGGACACATTCAGTAGTGTGTGAGCAATTTTTAACAACTGTCTCCCCTGCTTACCTCTTTTCTCAGATTGTCTGATTTTGTACTCTGGGTCCTCATCAGCTGATTATTTATACAGCAATAAATATATAGCAATTGAGGAATATAGCATCAAGTGTAGATTTCAACATGAATGTATATTTAAACTGCCATCTATCCAAGATTATGTGTGAGCTAAGCTCTCTTAAATTATCTTAGAGAGATTATATGAATTTTTATAATACTCTCTGAAGTATAATCACAGGAAACTAATATCATTTACCAAATATGTTAACACCTAACTCCAAAGAAAACTTTCAAGGACAGTAAACACATAGGACAAGGTTTACCACTGAGAATTTACTCATTGAAACTGAGAAACTTCATCCACTTTCCATAAATAAATATCACTGTGGTGACAGACAGAAAAGTAAATTTCTATCCATACTGAATAATAAGTCTTTAGGAAAACTGTCATTTGGGAAAATGTCAGGCAGTTCATTTAAAGTGAACATAATCTGTGAGCTAGTAATTTTAGAGACGTTGTCAACAATTTCTTCAAAGATGGATTTAGCAGTCTTTGGTCCTTTCTAATACTTCCTTCTCCTCAGCCACATAGACTGCTTCTGTCTTTTGGGAAAAATATTAAATGGCTGCAGCATCTTGAGCTTTCCAAGGAATGGCCACTGTATTGAATGACTGTCCATGTTAACCCCTCTCACAGTGTATGGGCAGGAGGCTGAATCGTAGCTGTGATAAGGTGAGGATTCTGCCTCATATTTTTTCAGGCCCTGCCTGGCATATGCTCCCTTTTTATCTGGGGAGTTTAGCAACCCATGAACCACTGTGCCTTCAGATAATTTTGCTGAGTCTGTTTTGAGGAGAAACAGATGGTAATAGTAACTAATAGTGCATTTACTATCTCTAAATGAAGGAAAAATAGAGCCGAATATTTAATCTACCCTTGAGTCCATTTGGCTGAAATATGCATTCAGATAAACTACTTAATCCTTATGTGTATGTGTGTTGTGTGTGTGTGTTTGTAGGCAGTTTAGAAAACTATAAAATTCTCAAAACAAATATCTCACAGCAGATATCTCTGCTTTATTTCCCCACCTTACACACAATAGACCCATGAACATTTTCTCAGACTACAACTTGAAGTAGAAAATTAAAATCATAGATTTTCTCCCATGTTGCTACCAACTCAGGAATACCTTTGATCTTAAAACTTTTCTCAAAGGAAGTGTTAGAAATATTAGTTTGGAAGTTAATACAGTTCTCATCATGTATATTTTTTAAGACAAAGGGTCCTGAAGAATGCAATTTATGTCCTCAAGCAGAAAGCAGGTAAGCAGGTGACTTTTCTTAATCATCTTTTTGTGCCTGTATTTGAACAATTTAACAAAATATCAATGCTAAGCTCAAGATGCTGAAGTTATTTTTCCTTAGTTCATTGTAAATATTCTATTTGGGAGCAATTACATTAAATAATTAAATTTCATTAAATTCTAACATTACAGCTTTATAAAATATATTAATTTATTTTACTTCCTTTATTTTGAAACATGGTCTCTCTTTGTTGCCTGGGCTAGAGTGCAGTGGTGTCATCATAGCTCACTGCAATCTCAAATTCCTGGGCTCAAGCAATCCTCCTGCCTTAGCATATATTTAATATATATTGTATAAAATATACAAACACATAGTTTATTCATGTATATATTATATTTATTAATATATATGTATTAAAAATAATGTCATCCATACCACAAATATGTAACATCTATTAGCTATGAGATGGGTATAGACCCCATAAGGCTGCACAGAAGACTCATCACACACTGTGGTGCACAGGGATATGTGTAAAGGAATGATACGAGGTATGCTAACAGAGAGTTTCTAAAAATGTTTTGGAGTATCAGAAAGAGTTATGGTCAGAGGAAATCTCACAGATGAGGTGGCATCAGAGGTGAGGTTTAAAGGGTACCTAGTAGACCTCCAGGTGATCAAATAAAGGAAGACTGGAACATTTATGACAAATTGAGAAACTAAAATTAATTAGCTATCATTGGAGATCAAGGAAAACGGGGACAATCTGGAAAGAAAAGTTTCAATATGATCTGTATTTTGGATGTAATACTGTGGTTCCTGGAGAACTAGAAAATGTTCTTAATAAGATAATTTATGTAATTAGCCTTTTTATTTTAGAAAGATATTTTGACACACAGAAGAGTCTGAAGGCAGAAAAGGTAGTTAAGAAGCTATTTTGATAGCCCAGAAGAGAGATGATAAAATCCATAGAGGAGAAGAAGAGTCCAGTGTAAGAGGTAAAAATATTGTAGACTATAAAAGGAGATATGAGACTATAGCAAATGTCAGCTTGCTTTTACTAGCATGAAGAAATTGGAAATAATCCAATACACGTACACATGCACACACACACATATACACAAAATCTACATGCCAGAGAGAAAATGAAGAAATTTGCAAATTGAGCAACAAATTGGTTCTTGTTTCATTTTTCCTTGTATAGAGTAAGTTATTCTAAAGGTTGATTCAAGCATATGACAAGTATTTATTATAAGTTATGTATGTGCAAATGTTCACTCTAGGTGCTGGGATTTAGAAACTTAGAATCAGAATTCCTTGCCAATATGGAATTTGCATCCTATTAGGGTGTCATTGACATTGTTTTACTTTAGCCTAAAAGACAAATCAGTGGAGGAATTTAATTCAGAAGACTGTTTTGTAATAACAAATAGGATCTATTTGTATATGAACTTTCGCTAAGAGAGTAATGATTTCTTGGTAATTATAAATAAAAATTATCCCCAAATCCATTGTTTCATAGAAAAGACATGCAGAAACAAAATCCTTAAAAGTTAGATAAAATAAATGCAAAAATAATGATTCTATAATATTATTTTATTACTCAAAATCACCTTTGAAAAAATGACTTGCAAAAGACAAAAGACACTTGTAATGGAAATTGTGCTAGAATTATTTTTGCATAACCTAGGTTGAAAGCCATCTAGAAAAAAAATCACCCCAATTTACTGATTCCACTATAAATATTCTAATTGAAGCAATTACATGAAGTAATTAAATCACCTTAAATTCCAGTTTCCCTATACTATATAAATGAAATAAGAATAAATTATATGTGTAAATACATATGATTTTGTTGGATATATCCATGTATGTACATATAGATATATATTATTTCTGTTTTCTGATCACAAAAGTTTTCTGTCAGATTTCTTTTTTCAAGTACATCAAATACAAAAGAAAAAAAAATCATTTTTACAGACCTCAGGCCAGTGACCCAAGTGAAAAGAGAAATGAAACAAAGCTTCCTTGATGGAAGGAAAAGAGCTTTCTCATCATTCTTGGCCAGGCTTTGAGCCATTTATAAAACGTGATTTATTTTCTGAGGAAAAAACAACCAAATTACTCAGTGGAGAAAACACAATTGGAGAACTAAAATTTTGGAGATAGATACACCCAGATATGTGGTCTTTTGAATCATTACACATGACATGTCCAGATGCTAAGAAATTGCAAGGAAATTTTAAAGGGTATATAGAATTTTGAAAGGTGCCCCTTATTTCTCAATTGTTTTCACTGGTGAAATGTATCTTTTCAAACCATTTTGTGGAGGTTTTCAAATACTCCTTTTGTTAAGTGAAATTTTTTTACAGCAAACTGTCAATTAGTACTTCTGTAGACATACTAAATGGCCAATATATCTTTAACTCATTTGCTCTACTACTTGAATTTTTTAATCTTGAATATTTAATGAATTTGTTTCTAGTTTTTTTTTTTGTAAGAGAAAGGGATTATAAATTTATTTATTGTACACATGGAGAGAATCACAGAATGATTGCCACTGGGGTTGCGGGGCTTATATACCCTCTTGAAGTTACAGAAAAGAATGAGGTTACAGAAAGAATGGGGACTTGGATCCGGATAAAACAGGTCGAGGGAGACGGGGGAGAAGAATTCTATCGAGGGACAATAAATGATTACCATGGAGAATGAATAGTTCAGGAACAGAATTTAACTTGTAAATAGTTTTCTTGGAACTTAAATAATCCCTGGAGACAGTCATCATCTTGTAAAGGGGTCTGCTCAGGTAGGGTTACATTCTTGGTCTTCTTTCCCATAAAGGATGATGGCATAACAGGACAGGGAACGGTCCATCCTATCTTTATGTAGTTAGGGGAAAAGTCTCTTTCAAAGGCTGCTAATCACTAAGGGTTTTTAATTCAAAATACTCATTATACCAGGGAGTCATATTTTGGGTTAAAAATTCCCTGTGCTCTTTCGACTTTTTATGTATTAATTATTTCATTATAGTACACAGCTACAAAAATGTATTTCTCATTTTTTCTATATCTGTTCTTGAAGATATTGGGCATTGTTTTTCAACTCATTATTTAATATCAAACTGTATTAGTATATTTTATTATATTACACTATAAATTATTTTTTTAAAAAAATAGAGGCACATAAAACATGAAATAATGCTAATGGTAGCATAGTTTTGGGAAATTTTAATTTTTAATTATGGGTAAAATATTTTGGTATACCCGAGTTCCGCTCTGTCTGAGTCTATAAAACAAAATAATTTCTGAGGAATTTCTTGAAGAGGTCCTCTCATCTAGAAATTGCATTAAACAGAAGAGAAGTTAAAATTATTTAGATACTAAGGACAAGAATTATTTCTTAATATAGAGATATTATCACTGCCTTACAATCTTTTGGGGACAGCTAAGCAAAAGGAGATTAAAGCACAGTGTTGTTGCATAGAGGAGGAGCTAGAGACAGCTTTTCAGAGCCACCCATGGTTTCCAGGTAGGACCCAAATATCCCCAATTCTCTCTACAGCTAATTACACTCTATATCAGCAAGTTTATTATGACAATGAGCACAACAGAACGTGCGCTTCCGTCATCCATGGTCATGCCCACTGACCAAGAAAACTTTAATGCTCCTCCCAGTTTTAGTAAATTTAGACAGGTTTCTTCCTGACTCTGTGCCCCAGGCCTCCCTTTTCTTAGAGCATTTACTCAAGAAAACTTGCAGTTGTAAATTCTTCCTTTGTTTCTTTGAAATGTAAATCTTTTTAAAAGATTCCTTCCTGCTTTAAAACTGAGGACTAGCTTGTTAAATCCCTAGGAGCAATCTCCTTGAAATGTAATCATCAAGGATAGCATCTCTACCTCCCAGCTTTTGTGGAAGGATAGGAGCCTAAATTTAATGGGCACCAATTAGCAAACACTGATGGCCCTAGGATCTTCCAAATTCCACCCCAGCCCTTGAAACATCTCCAGCCTTTTGTCTCAGATAAACAGAACTCAAACTGAGTTCTGACTGGGGTGTTCTCTCTTCGGATGTATAATAATAGTCCTTGATAAAGTCTTCTTTACATGTTTTTTGTTTGTTTCACTTTATTGTGTATAAAGTCATGTTTCCCATAATGTAGTCTCTTCTTTTTTTTCTTTATTGCAAAATGTTACGGGGGTACAAACATTTTGGTTACGGTGATATCTTTGCCTTGCCCGAGCCAGGGCTAGAGGCTTGCCCTGCCCCCATACAGTGTGCTCCATCTTCGTCAGTTGTGAGTTTACTCCCCCCAAACCCCCACCTGACTGGCACCAAATGAATATTACTACCATGTGAGCACCTTAGTGTTTATCAGTTAGTACCAATTTGATGGCAAGTACATGTGGTACTTGTTTTTCCATTCTTGTGATACTTCACTTCAAAGGATGGGCTCAAGCTCTATCCATGATAATATAAGAGATGTTAGATCACCATTGTTTTTCATCGTCAAGTGGTATTCCATAGTATACACATACCACATTTTATTAATTCCCTCATGTATTGACAGGGATTTGGGTTGTTTCCACATCTTTGCAATTGTGAATTGTGCTGCCATAAACATTCGAGTGCAGGTGTCTTTATTACAGAATATCTTTTTTTCCTTGGGGTAGATGCCTAGTAGTGGGATTGCTGGATCAAATGGTATTTCTATTTTTAGCTCTTTGAGGTATCTCCAAATTATTTTTCACAGGAGGTATACTAATTTGCAATCCCATCAGCAGTGTAAGAGTGTTCCCATCTCTCCACACCCACGCCAGCATTTGCTGTTTTGGGACTTTCTGATAAAGGCCATTCTCACTGGAGTTAGGTTATACCTCACCGTGGTTTTGATTATCATTTTGCTAATGAATAGAGATGTTGGTCACTTTTTATATGTTTACTGGCCATTATTCTTTCTTCTTTTGCAAATTTTCTGTTCATGTCTTTTGCTCATTTCTTGATGGGGTGGTTTGATTTTTTCTTGTTGATTTTCTTAAGTTCTATAAAGATTCCTGTTATCAGCCCTTTTTCCAATGTGTAGAAAGCAAATATTTTCTCCCATTCTGTAGGTTGTCTATTTTCTCTAATGATAGCTTCCTTGGCTGTGCAGAAGCTTTTTAATTTGATCAGATCCCATTTATTTATTTTTGTTGCTGCTGTGATTACTTTGGGGGTTCTTCTTCATAAATTCTTTGCCTAGACCAATGTCTATAAGAGTCTTCCCTATATTTTCTTCTAGAATTCTTAAAGTTTCATGCCTTAG
>CAUYSK010037160.1:0-13386 GCA_963575035.1 Avahi laniger | reverse complement strand
TGTATTTCTTGTATGGTTTTGTCTTGTCTCTTGATAATGTGTTCTTTTTCTTTGTCTGATTTGTTTAGCACATAGGCATTATCTTCAAGCTCTGAGATTCTTTCTTCTGTGTCATTCATTCTTTTCTTGAGGCTCTTCACTGTGTTTTGAAGTCCCTTGAATGCTTCCTTCATTTTCTAATATTTCTGTTTGGTTCTTCCATGGTATTTCAATTTCTTTAGAGAATTTTTCATTCATTTCCTGTATTGCTCTTGTGGCTTCTTTATGTTGGGTTTCTATTTTATCTTCAATTCCATTGAGTTTTCTTACATTCCATATTCAGAATTTTGCCTCTGTCAGTTTAATTATATCGTGTAAGTTGGTATCTATTGATGGAGATCAAATGTTTTCTTTTGGGGGTGACTTTTCTCTCTGATTTTTCATGTTTCCTGTGTTCTTTCACTGATTCTTTTTCATCAGGCTACTTTGTCAAGAACTCGGGGTGCTGGGGCTGGTTTATTGCCTTATCTACAAGTCCCCAAAGGGACATTCCTTGGCAGTGTTGGGGAGATGTGCTCTCATCCTGTATTGTCATAGAGGTGTTTAGCCTGTTGGGTTATTTCTGACCTGTTGTCTTCACCACTTTCTAAAGGAGATTAGTGAGTTTGGATCCCTAGCTTAAGCTCCTAGGTGGTGAGTCAGTCTTCTGTGTGTGACTCCTCTACCCTCCAATAGTTTGGGATGAAATGCACTGTGTCGAGCTATGGGATTACCCTCTCTGTTGTTGCTTATAGTTTCCATTGAGGAGCTGATTATCAAGGTATTCCAATGCCTTTGTGTTGAGCTCTAAATGCCCGAATGGGGTATAGAAGTGCCCTGATCTTAGAGAAATGTCTTGTCACTCTAAAGGGTAACTTGAGCCTTGTTGGCACTTTAGGTTGGGTTAGGAAAACAGGTACCTGCAAGGCTGAGAGCGTATACTTCTGCAGTTTCTTGAGTTAGTGCTAAGGGAGAACTGCTAGTATGTTATTCAGTGCTCTGTTACCACACTTGTGAAGGAGCTCCAGGTGGGGTGTGTCAATTGGTGCAATTGCTGAGGACTCTGGCCAGGATTTTCCTTCCCAGTTCACAAGCTCCAAAGCTGGCAGTGGCCTGGGAGCCAAGGGTGAGCCCTAGTGTTACATTCTTATCAGATAATCAAAACCAACTCACTGGACTGAATCAACAATCTGCCCCCTCTTGTCTAGTTCCAAGGTCCCGGAGATTTATGCCAGTTGTACAGAGAAAGTGACTTTTCTCCCTTCTCCCTGCCTCCAAGGGTGGAGTCTGCCCTGCTGGGCTGGGGGAGGGGAGTTGGTTGAGATTGTCGCATGTCCCAGACCAGAAAACATCTTGTTTCTCCCCTCCTCCCAGGATGGGCTCTGCCCTGCCAGAGAGAAAGTCAAGCTGTCAGCCTGGGGGAGGGGTGCTGTCTGAGGCCACCGTCCATCTCAGCCCAGGAAGCGGCTTCTCTCATTACTCCACACCTCTAAAGACAGGGTTTTCCCTTTTGGCATGAAACACATGTGGCTGGGCCAGGGGGAGAGGCACCGCCTGAGGCCACCATATGACTCAGCCCAGAAAGTGGCATCTCTCCTCACTTCGCACCTCTAGGGGCAGGACCTGTCTTGCCAGTGCAAAAAGGCAAGCAGCAGGGTTGGGGGAGAAATGTTCAGAAAGCAGATTCTCTCGTTATTCCCCTTCTCCAACGGCAGGGCCTGCTCTATCGAGCAGGGGCAGGGGCATTGCCTGAGACCATTACCGGAGCTCACCCTGCTGGGCTAGGGAAGGGGCGGTATCTAGAACTGCAACGCTCCACACCATTTCTAGGCTATATACCCCCAAATGGCAGATGCTCATCCACAAAAGCCAGCACTGTAGGCAACTGCTTGTGGGACTGCAGGTGCTGGATTTGGCAAGCTGTCTCAACAAGCCGTAGGCTGTCCACACTACCTCCCTTACCCTCAGTCTCACATCAGTCCAGTAGAGGATTCTCACTCTCTGTCCCACCCTGTGCCAGCCAAATCTTTGGCAGTGTCCAGGGGCAGAGCCTCCCTTTCGGGCTTTACCTCCTTTCTTCTGGTTCCAGTGACTGCCAGAGGCAAGATGCCCATCTCCAAACTCACTCCTGCAGATCCAAGAAGTGTCCACTCAGATCAGTCCCTCCTCCTCCCAGTGCAGACCTACCACAGAACACTGGAAAATTCAAAATATTTCCTGCTAATGTCTCTTCTCCACATAACCTGTCATCCTATGCCACAACTTAGTATTGACATCAGGTACTTCCCTCCTAAGTGGATGTGGAGGTTGGTAGAGGAAGAGTCCTCCTCCTGTGGGTCAGATCACACTGCCCTGGCCGGCCCATGGGAACAGCTATCCCACACTCTATTCCCTATTGTATATCTCATGCTCTCTGGACTTTGTGGTCAGTTCTCCACTTTACCTTTTTTTCCCCCCAGCACTGCTTGTCCCACACTGCTTCTCTGCAGAGTCACGATGCTGTTCTTATGGGAGAGCAATCCACTTGTGTGTACCTCTCCGCATTTTTCACCTCCTATTCTGGGAGCAGCCAGCCAGCAGGTCACCAGTAATGTGCCATTTTTTCTTCCCTCTGTGAATGTCTATAACTTTTTAGTAAGAACAAATCAAACAATATGATAAATCTTATACTTAAACAGTAGCAACGTGGTTGGACTTTGCTTTTAGCATGGCAGTGTTAGTGTTCTTCCTATATAAATTAATGTCTTTGTGAAGTTTTCACAATTGTAACAAATACAATTTATGGGAGGTCATTATTTTAGACTTAGCTCCTACCCTAGGCTTCAGCAGACCAAAGTGTAATGGAATCACTCATGACAAGTGCCACATAATAAAACCGAAACTGTAAGGAAGGAGATAAACAAGCAAAGATTCAGTGCTTCCTGAAAAAAGGATATTCACAGCAACAAATGGGCAAGGGCCTGTTAGGTTTGTTCCAGGTGGGAACCTGAAAAGTATATATAGGACAGAATGTGATTAATGCAAAACTTAGGCTTGTAAAACAATAGCCACAGGAGTCTGAGGAGACCCTGGTGTAGAGGACCGTAGAGGACACCTTTGTCTGGGAAAGTTTCCTTGTTGTTTTTCTCAAGAACATATCTGTGGCCTTGCACACAAGTCCACAGCCCCCTCACCCTGCAAACAGGAGGGGCTACAGAGCTGAGACGCAAACACCTGTTTGCCGGAGACGAAATAACAAGGAACTGGGAAGTGTTGAGTCGGGACAGTGTGGGAACAAAGAACTTGCGGTGGGACAGTTGCCAAACAGCCTGTATTATAAATAAAACAGCTACAGTGAGACCCTTCTCTGCAGCCTCAAACTGTCTTGTGGTTTCTGCGTCTCTATGTCTATGTGTTCATTCCTCGGTCTCAAGCCGGGCCATGTCACCTGAACTTTACAGATGTGACCAGTCAGAGACAACTCAGAGAATTCGTTGGAGAGGCCGGATATTGACACATATGGATCCCATGTTTCTCTCTAAAGGCCAAGCCTCTGTATGAAGCCCTACACGACCCTGAAAACAAAAAATTGAAATGGGCCACAAGTTAGGAAAGGGCTTTCCAGAAAATAAAAGACTTAATAAAAAGAGCCCCTGCACTATGGCTACCAGACCTCACCAAAGACTTTATCCTGTTTATACATGAGAAGAAACAAGTGACTCTGGGGGTTTTGACTCAAACTCTGGGACCGTGGCAGAGACCAGTGGCTTACTTGTCAAAACAATTGGATCCAGTAGTGGCAGGATGGCCACCTTCCTGCTAGTCAAGGAAGCAGACAAACTCACACTGGGACAAAACCTCTGTGTGCAACTCCCTCATACAGTAATATGTCTAATGAACTCCTCAGGGCACTGGTGGCTCTCAAGCAACAGGTTAGTGCAATACCAAGGACTGCTATACGAAAATCCACGGGTCACCATGGAGACTGTGTGGACTTTGAATCCCACTACTCTCCTACTCACCAAGCCAGGGCTGCCAGATCATGATTGCACTAAGGCAGTAGAGGAAGTCTATGCAAGGCAGCCAGATCTGAAAGACAGTCCTCTACCAGCGCCGGACTTAGAACTCTACATGGATGGCAGTAGTTTTATCTAGAATGGGAAACAACTGGTGGGCTTTACAGTCACCACAGTCAATGAGGTCATCATGTCAGCTCCTTTTCCCCAAGGGTGGTTGGCACAAAGCGTGGAGCTATGGGCCCTCATCCAAGCCCTCAGGCATGCCCAGGGTAAGAAGGTAAACATAAACAGACTCTCAGTATGCCTTTGTCACAATACATATCCACAGGGGAATATATAGGGAGAGGGGACTGCTGACTGCAGGTGGAAAGGAGATCAAAAATAGGAATAAAATGCTCTAACTGCTGAAGGAAGTTTGGGAGCCAAAAGAAATTACGGTAATCCACTATCAAGGGCACCAAAAGGGCACAGATCCAATTTCCACTGGCAATCGTCTGGCAGATCAAGCAGCCAAAAATGCAGCAAGCCAAGGATGTTCAGAGGACAACACTCCAACCCAGTGCCAAATGTTGTTGGCACCCGAGTGGCCCAGAGAACCAAAATATAACACAGAAGAGAACCAGTGGACAGAGCAGTAGAAGGCCAAGAAAGATGCAGACAGTTGGTGGCACTTAAGGAACCATAATATCTTTACCCCAATGAAGTAACAAATTCCATTGTCTCCTGACATCACAATCTGACTCACTTAGGGAAAAAATCCTGGCCAAGACCTGCCCCAAGAATTCAGTACATCTAAATACTTGCTGGTAGTGATATGCACCTTCTCAGGCTAGGTTGAAGCAGTCCCTACCGGGACCAAAAAGGCTAGGGAAGTGGCAAAGTTTCTGTTGAGAGAAATCATCCCCAGGTACAGATGTACCACTCTCCTTTGGCAGTGACAGTGGACCAAGCTTCACTGCAGAGGTCATGCAAACCCTCACCAAAGCACTAGGAATCAAATGGAAACTACATACAGCCTGCAGGCCACAGAGGTCAGGGAAAGTAGGCCCCATGAACTGAACCCTCAAGACCACTCTAGGAAAGCTATGTCAGGAAACACAATTAACCTGGGTAGACATGCTAAGCCTAGCCCTGTTCAGAGTCAGGTGAACACCGGGGCCCAAGGGATATTCACTCTTTGAAATCCTGTTTGGCAGCCCTCTCCCACTCATCAAGCAATTAAGGGGAGACATTAGACAACTAGGGAAATTGAATATAAACACACAACTCCAAGCCTTAGTCAAAACTACGTGTCATATCCACCATACTATCCTAGGAAAAACCCCTATTACCCTGGGTTTCCCCATCTACCTCTACCAACCTGGGTATCTAGTCTGGATAAAGGACTGGAAAAGAACACCCCTAGAGCCCACCTGGAAGGGTCCCCATACTGTGATACTAGTTACTCCCACTGATGTTAAAGTTACAGGTATCACTCTATGGATTCATCACTCCCAGGTGAAAAAGGCTGAAGCAGACAATAAAACTGTACATCAGGACCAGGAGAACCCACAAAAGATCCACCTTAACCATGTCCCAATGAGGACAGCCACACCCAGGACTGAACAGGAGTAAAGGGAACCACTGGCCCTGGCCCTCATTGGGGTGATAGTGACCTTATTGGGGATTGGACTCTTCTTAGTAGCTCCGGGCGATTGGTCTGGACTGCAGAGTGTGTCTCCAACTGTGGAATTTTGGTTTATTATAAGATGTCTACTCTGCCTCAGGCTCTACCCTCCTTCTGGTTGGGGCACTCGCCCTAACAACTATGGAAGAAAAACCCTGCCCTAAGACTTTTTATGTTAGGACTTGGATTTCCATCTTTGAAACCCAACAACTGGAAGCTGCACTAAACCCCACCCAAACACCTGGAAAAGAGGGGCCTTACTAGCATTGATACTCATAGTGGGAGGGATTGCTGCTTGGGATAGGAGCCAGAGTAGGTGGCCTAGAACATCCTTGAACATCTACCACAAGTTATCCCAAGAACTAAAAGAAGACATAAAACAAGTAGCAGATTCCCTACTGTCCCTCCAGATTCAACTGAACTCAATAGCAGCAGTAACCTTATAGAACAGATGGGCCTTAGACTGCTGAAAAGGGGGTGACCTGTATATTCCTAAGGGAAGAGTGCTGCTACTATATAAGCCAGAAAGGAGTAGTAACCACAAAAGTCAGGGAGCTAAGAGAAAAAATTCAGAAAAGAAACAAAGAATTACAGCAAACCTGGGGTTTAACCTATACAAGGAAAGTATTATGACATCAAATAACCTGATGTTAACCAATCATCTTTTTTATTACTCTGTTTCCTTGTTCCCATATTGTAAATCCAACTGTTTGGTCATGCCAAGCAGAGCATTTGTTGTATTATAGAATTAGATAGTGTCCAATTTAAAAATGACAAATAAAAGCCAATTAGATCTAAAAACTAAATTTGTTGAAATTTTGTCTTTTAACACCATATAAGGGAAACAATCATACTTTTTAAATTTATTTTTCCTCGACATATAATAATTGTGTATACCTATGGGGTACAATGTAATGTTTTCATCTATGTATACATAGTAGAAAGATTCAATCAAACTATTTACATATCCACCACCCCACCTACAGAAACTTGTAGCTTTCTTAAGAACAAGAGTTTGATCAAATTTTGTCTTTTGGATCCCAGAAGGTTTATGTCTCTCTCCTTTTCAACCAGAGATATTTCAGAGGAAATTTCTGCAAAACATTAAAACAAAGTTTTATGAATGAAAAATGATTATGGATGCATTTTTTCAAAACAGACATGAAAGGCATTAATACAAAACAAAAATATGAATTTAGTTGTTGATATTTATGTGACAAAAAAATGAAAGTTATATACAGGTGCTAAAGATATTTGCACATCAAAACCAAATCAAGAACAAATATTACAAGACAAAGCCTAAAGCATTCTGTGTCCTTGGTCAGTAGTCAGCAGGAAGAATGATTGTTGAACGAACTTCATTTCTATACAAAAGAACTGAGTTTCCCAACCCACCACAGAGGGAGGGCAGGGAACATCTGTCCTTGACCATGTCACCACACCAGGGTCTCTGTGCCTGCACGGTTATGTCTGTACAGGCCCTCAGCACTGCTGACTATTGCTGGGGAGTGAAACATTCCTAAGGTCCAGAAAGGAGGGAAAGAACAGAGGAGAGGTGACATAGAATAAAATGCATTAAAAATGTATTAAAAAAAAAAGCTGGAGTGCAAGGGGATTGTCTAAGATTAACAAGGATGTTATAGACATAAGCATCAACAGCAATGTTCTACAGTTCTAAACCCTCTACTTCATTCAATTTATAGTTAGGCATATTAGTAGTGTAGGTGCAAGGTAGTCAGGTTTTCATTCTTTTCTGTTTAGTACATAATAGCAGTGATTATGAGAATGGGCTCTGGAGAGAAAATTCTTATGTTAAATGAGATCTCTTACTAACTAAGACAATTTAATATTTGCATAAATAATGCAATGAACTGATGAAAAAGAAGAGAGTGCAAACACAGACACAGGCATATATAAAGAAAACATTTGTAAGAAAGATCAATAAATAAAATATGTATTTTTAAATAAATGTTCCAGAGAATAAATATTTGTTTGGGGGTGAATAAAAATCTGATCACTGACCTCACATTACTCATATCATCAATTCTTGGTGGATCATAGAAGTGCATATAAAAATAATTTAATATAGCATTTGATTGTGATTTATTAAAATAATTTTTTGACCATGGGATGTTATAACAAAATCCTACAGATTGAGTTATTTATAAATAATTGAAATTTATTTCTCACAGTTCTGGAAGAAAGAAAAATCAAAGAAAAGGACACTGGCAGATTTGGTGCTTGGTAGTGGCTCACTCTCTGCTTCCAAGATGGCACTTTCTTGCTGCATTTCACATGAACAAAAGAACAAATGCTGTGTCCATACATGATGAAAGAATAAAATCAAAGGTGACTAGCTAGCTCCCTTCCATTTCTTCTATAAGCGCTAATCCTATTCATGAGGGCAGAGATCCCCCTCATGACCTAATAACCTCCTAAAGGCTCCATCTCTTAAAGCCACCAAAAAGAGGATTAAATTTCAATAAGATTTTGGAGAAACAAAAACATTCAAAGCATACTACTAATTCATTTTATGGAGCCAGTTTATCCTGATACCACACTAGACAGTAACTTTACAAGAAAGGAAAATTATAGACCAGTACCTCTAATTTTAGAAATATAGGGGCAAAATCATTAAAAAAAATACTATCAAACCAAATCCATCAAAATATAAAAGGGATTATATACTATGATCAAATATATTTATCTCACGAATGCAAATGTGACTCAACATGCAAAAACAATTACGGTAAAACACTGTATTGATAGAGTAAAAGACAAATACCACATGATCACAGAAAAAATAATTTGACAAATTCAAAATCCATTCATCATAAAAATACTCATTGAATTAGGCATAGAAAGGAATGTTATTAATTTGAATTGGGCATACAAAAAAAGCTCACATACTGTCATATATTATCCTGAAACTCTCAGTACTTTGCCCAATATTAGGACCGAGTTAAGAGTGTCCACTCTTGCTCTTTCTATTCAACACTGAAGTGGAGGTTGTAGCCAGGGTAATAAGGCCAGAAATATAAATATAAGAAAGACATTCAGATTGGAAAAGAAGAAGTAAAACAATCTTTCTTTGTAAATTGTACAATTTTATGTATAAGAAATCGTAAGAAATTTACTAAAATATAATTAGAAATTAAAAAAAAGGAGTTCAGCAAGGTTTCAGTATATAAGGTTAACACACAAAAATCACTTGTATTTCTATACATTATGGATTAACATACTAAAAATTAAACTAAGAAAACAATTCCAATTAAATAGCATCAAAAAAGGAAATATACTTAGAAATAAATATGACAAAATAAGTTTAAGACATGTACACTGAAAACTACATAATACATTGAAGGACATTTAAAAATCCTGAATAAATGAAAAGAAAATTCTGTGTTCACTGGTCAAATATTGTTAAGATGGCAATACTTTTCTCCATGGATCTATAGAGTAAATGCAATCCCTCTCAAAACCCCCACTGTCTTTTATTATTATTATTATTTTTCAGTATTTGGCAACCTGATTCTAAAATTCATATGAAAATTTAGGAGATCCAGAATAGCCAATAAAATAAAATAATAAAATAAAAATAAATAAAATAATAAATAAGATAAAATAATAAATTAAAAATAAAAATTAGCTAGATGTGTTGGTGCATGCCTATACTCAGGACATTGAGGTGGGAGGATCACCTGAGCCCAGGAGTTTGAGGTTACAGTGAGCTATAAATCTCTGCAACCTTAAGTAAAACAGCAATTTCTAAGATATGACACCATAAACAAAGTGACAGAAGAAAAAATAGATATATTTAAATTTATCAGAATTTAAATCATTTATGATTCAAAATGTATTATCAGAAAGTGAAAAGACAACTTGTAAATGTGAGAAAATATTGGAAGTCATATAGGTAAGAAGAGTCTATTTTCCATAAATATAAAAGACTCTTATAACTCAAAAAAGACAAATATCCCAATGAAAAATGGGTCAATTATTTAAATAAACATTTCTACAAAGAAGGTATGGATGTGCCCAATAAACACATAAAAAGATACTATATGTCCTTAGTCAGTAGGGAAATGGAAATCTGAACCATGAGATATTCTTCACAAATCTTAAAGCCATATTGTTAAGTGAAAGAAGCTACTATCAAGAGATGTCATATTATATAATTCAATTTACATGACACTCTGAAAAAGGTAAAACTATAGATATAGTAAACAGATTAATGGTTACGAGGAGTTTTTGAGATAGGAAGGTTGAATAGGTGAAGTACAGGGGATTTCTTTAGGACAGTTAAGTAATTGTGTATGTTACTGAAAAGGTGGATAGTTGATATTGATTTTCAAATCCTACAGAACTTTCTAACAGAGAAAGTGATCATAAATATATGGAAATAAAAAAATTATTTAGTAGGTTTAGGGATCCCAGGGAAGAATGCAGGCAAAAAAAAAAAATATATATATATATATATAATTGTGTAATAAATGTATGAAATAACCTCACTGAAAATAGTGGGGGAAAAGCGGGCTGGCTCAAGTAATTTAGGAAATAAGTGGAGATTTTAAGTCTAAAGGACAAAGGAGGACTACAGAAAGATGATATTTTAGTTGGTAAAGTTATTTTCCATAGGAGTATAGATTAACAATTCTGAAACCAATGCACGTGTATTTTGGAATTGAATGATTAAGTAAATAGAATCAACTTTATCACTGTTAGAGTGGTAGGTTACACACAAATAAGTAGGAATGGGTAGACCGATTAATGTGTTACTGTATTATGTCATTAGCAATTGGTTTCATATAGATACATATGAGCACATGCAGAAATACATGCATTTGTATATGTCTGAGTGAATATACACACCAGGTATTTTTTGATCTGTCAGCTGAAAGAGCCTAGAATTAACAGACATCCCATTAGCAATTAGTATATTTGTTGCACAGGATTTCATTTCTAATACCAACCTCCAACGAAAGGAATGAAGTTAGCAATGCGGTGGAATAGGACAGCCCTGATTATCCCTTCTGCAGACACACCAAGGAAACACCTACACAGGGATAAACTCTGTCCAAAGGGAGAATCTAATTGAAACTCCTACAAACCAGATGACTGAAAAAATATCTCTTAGGTTTGTTCCAGGTGGGAACCCGAAAAGCATGTATAGCACAGAATGTGATTAATGCAAAACTCAGGCTTGTAAAACAAGAGCCACAGGAGTCTGGGGAGTCCTCAGACTTAGTAGATCTAACAGACAGCTTTAGCCAGCATTCCCTCCTCCTCTCTCCCTGATAGAGATGAAGGCTATCCCTCCCTAGCTCTCCTGATAAGGATGATGTAGAGCAGAAGGATGGATGTGACCGGGGAAAAGGGGTCATAGGAGTTGGTTGTTTAAAGGATTTACTTGCGGGGAGAGAGGCTTGTCCCACACATACAGTGCTCAACTTTTATAGTTCCTGCCACGCATTTTGGCTTTTAAATCACAATGCTTGATTAAGGGAAGGGACAGGGTATTGGAAGATTTCACTTAAACACAAAAAATAAAAGTCAATTTAGAAATTCATGATCACTTTCAGCAGCTGTAGCTCTAGGAATCAGTTCAGCTTCCAACTTCCCCCTAGAAAAGATATGACCACATGCTTTTCCAGCAGCTCCCTGTGGTTCTGGTCTCTAACAAGCCACTACTTGGGAGCCTAAGTAGTAAATATAGAATAAACTTCCTTGATTCTATGTGAGAGTAGGACAACACTTGCACCACATTCTTTCCCAGCTTGCTCCAGCAATAATTGCAGCCCTGCATTCACTCTATGGAAAGTGAGTGTGTGGAGGCCTCAGTCAGAAAGAAACGAAGGGATGACTCTCTACACACCTTGTTTCCTGGCTTCCTTCTAAGATAAATTCCTGCAATCTCTCACTGGAGTTAAGATGAGGTATAACAGGAATAACACAGCAAATGTTGCTGCCCAAATGGCTCAAGCCAGTGTCCAGATAAAGGAACTTAGAGGTATCTTCCCTGTCTAGCAGGCTGGGCTCCCCATTTTCCCACTGCTTTCTTTAAATGAACCATTTAGGCATTTGCGTAAACTTAAAGTGACTCACATTCTATTCCCATATGGGACACTTGGTCACAGGTCATACAATTAGGCATTAGGACATCTGCCAGGTAAAGGAAGCATCTTGTGAAAAGTACACAATAAATGCCTGTGTCCATTTCCCTTCATTTACCATTACGGCAGGGTTATTCTCTGTTCTGGTACTGGAACTCCTATTTAACTAGGGGCTCTCAAAACAATTAGTGACAAAGATGGGATGGTGGGATGGTTGGTGCAGGTCACACACCTTCCTAATATTTATAAACTGTCAATGGCTTACAAACGGCCTCTCCAAAAGGCCCTGTCCCTTTGGGAAGGAAACACTGCTAGTGTTCAGTACCTTACTTTGTACAACCATTTATTGTTGCTGCCTATTGTTGCCATGTCTTCATATCCCAAATTGTCAGTGTTGGAAAATGAATTTTTACTGCGACTTCAGACCAGTGGTCTCAGTATGAAGCAGGTGTGTTTCCCAACAGTCTTTTGTAGAGACTTCTCTGAGGGCAGGTCTGAATATTATTAATTGTCTGGTGTATACCTTTGCAAAGTCCCTGTGGTGAGCCAAGGAGAGCTAATGGGGACAGTGGTGCTCCAGACTCTACAACATAGGTACTAACTTACCTAAAACATTTGTTGAAATGCACTAATAGAGAAAAATTAATGGACTTAATATTCAGGTTCAAATTATATTTATACATTGAGATACCACCAAATTTTAAACACTCTACCTCTATAATCTTGAGAAGGTTATTAAATAGAAAAATAGAGGGAGGAAATGAGTATGCCTTACTTAAACCGTAGCCTTGCCTAAATTTCCCACAGTTATATACCCATTGTTGTAAAATATTCTCTTGGATATAGATGTTCTGATACAATAAATAATAAATTAAAATTGAAGTAAGTTTTGGTACCTACAAATTGGCTTTATAAAATGGAACTCCATAAACTGCCAGTTAAGATAGTTTAGATGGCCCAATGTGAGTAAAAGCAGGCCCTTCAAGGATAAAATTTATTATATAAAACCTAATTAATAAATGTGTGCTTATACTCACTCTTATCTCTACAAAAGCTCATTTTTTTCCTGGTTTTTTTTTTTTTTTTGAGACAGAGTCTCACTCTTTTGCCCAGGCTAGAGTGCCGTGGCGTCAGCCTAGCTCACAGCAACCTCAAACTCCTGGGCTCAAGCGATCCTCGTGTCTCAACCTCCCGAGTAGCTGGGACTACAGGCATGCGCCACCATGCCCAGCTAATTTTTTCTATATACTTTTAGTTGTCCAATTAATTGCTTTCTAATTTTAGTAGAGACGGGGTCTCGCTCTTGCTCAGGTTGGTCTCGAACTGCTGAGCTCAAACAATCCGCCCGCCTCGGCCTCCCAGAGTGCTGGGATTACAGGCGTGAGCCTCCGCGCCCGGCCTTTCCTGTTTTTATGTATGAAAAAAATTAAAGGCACTGTATGTTTGATCACTACAACCTTAATGCTGTGGTCCTAACCATCAGGGCCACCATATTTAATAGCTAATATTATTATTCATTCTATTTAATCAACAATTTGAAAATATTTTTCTGTTATACATTTGGCTAGCATGTTATGTTCAGTGCCTATTT
>CAUYSK010037157.1:0-53187 GCA_963575035.1 Avahi laniger | reverse complement strand
GCCTGAGCCCAGGAGTTTGAGGTTGCTGTGAGCTAGGCTGACGTCACGGCACTCGCCCCAGGCAAGAGAGTGAGACTCTGTCTCAAAAAAAAAAAAAAAAAAAAGAAGCATCACCCCACTTCCCAGGTGAGAAAAGTCAGGCGGGACTGGTTATGCAACTTGACAGTGGCAGCACCTGGATTTGAACAGGGAGCTGTCAATTCCCAGACTCACAGATTCTTCTCACTCTGCCTACTCTTTCAGTGTACAGTTAAAGCTTTAAGGGGTGAGGCAGGAGAAAGTCACAGGCTGAAGAGAGCCCACCCAGCAGCACCAGGATGGAGAGTAAGGCAGGGATTGTGCCACGGGGAAGGAAGTCAACTTTTACTCACACTGACATGAGAGGTGCAGAAATTTCCCTATGATAGGCTCAGAATAAATGCTTTAAAATGGTCTCACACCTGAATTTTACCAGACCTACCAAGAAGAACTGGTGCCTATCCTGCAGAAATTATTCCACAAGATCGAGAAGGCAGGAATCCTCGCCAGCATGTTTTATGCAGAGTAATTTTAGTTGTGTTGGAAAATTCTATTTAGAAGCTTATTACTACCAATATTTTTAAAATAACTTTTTTTCCCCAGGAAAGATGAGTAAACTATTTCAGAGAAGAGAATATGCCATACGTAAGTGAATAGACTTTTAGGGGATAGTGCTGATTAAATAAATGCTAATGTTTGGCAACAGAGGTACAGAAAATAGGAGAGAGATATAACAGAGTCTACTAATCATGTGTATAGGATTTTCAAATATTATACCAAACTATCCAAATTATCCAAGTCTCGCTATTTTGAAGTCTAAATTATATTTTCTAGACTGTCTTATTCATTCATAAGTGGTACAAATATATTTGCCAAAAAATGTGCCATTCTTTTGCTAAGTTTGTTTTTTTTAAAGATAATTTCTGTGTTTAACCCATCAGAGGAAATCTCTAGTAGAAGCAATGTAGTGGTTAAATGCATGGTCTTTGTGGCCAAAGGCTCAGGATTGAATCTTTCCCTGTTACCTTTCATTTGTGGACTTTAGGCAAGTTACTTCACCTCTGTTCTTTGGTGTCCTCTGACTCTCATCCCTTGGCTTCCTCAGCCATGAAATAGGAATAGGAATAATGTCTACTTGAAGAGTTGTTATAAAGATCAGATAGGTTTGTATTTAAGTAGATGGATTGATATGGAGATATATCTCAGTGTGATATGTTAGGTGCTATAGAAGTTTAAGCTACATTTTATTATCACATTTAAATGAAGGAACTGTAGGTAAAGTGACAACAAATAATGTGATATTCTGTGATAGTCATAATTTCTAATGTTTTGTTACTGTTAGATTCACATTAAACCAAAGGTCACAAACTGATAGACTGGCTGTGGGTATTTCTTGTTTTTCTTTTGATCATGCTCACATTAAAAATCTGGACATTTCTCATAAAATCTAGATTTTTGGTTTTTCCTTATAATGAGATGAATTGGCTACATTAACCTATCAAGCTCACCTGAAAACTGTTAGCCTGAGGGAGGTCACAGGAGCCATTCTATTCTGAGCACATGCTCAGGTTTCTGCAATCTGCTTGTCACTTACAAACCCCTCCACACACACAGTGCAGGAATTTGCACAATCATCTTCCTTACTCATTGATAATTCTTATCCGATACCTTTCAGTCTCTGGCTTTTTCTGACTTTCTGTAAGCATCCTGATGTTTAGTTTAATATTTTTATGTAATGTCAACATAGGCAAAATGGTAAAAATGGAGACTTTAGGGAGCATTTTTTTAATATATACATCCTTAACATAATAAGTAAGTAAAATACTTGACAGATTTGTTCTTTCTTACAGCTAGAAATATAGTTAGCAAATAAGGAACCAGAGTCCTTATTTGAAATGACTTATCTGGTAAAAATTTTAATGTCACTTTGTAGTCTGTCCTAAAATTTTGATGATAACCAGCCTCAGGTATTTTAACTACTAATGAGACTTAATATCAGTCCTTTCTTTGTGGCAAAAATCACAAGAGGGAGAAAAGAGAGGATGCTAAAATTGTATGCTGTTTTTACCCTAAATTGAAAATCTCTAGGAACCATATCCTTGAAAATATTTTGAGTAGAGAAAAGAATTCCAGATAAAAGACTTTAAAAGTTCATTAGGAAATGGAAAAGCAAGAGAGTTAAGGAAAATACTAGAGTTGTATTGTTAGTAGGCAAAACATGCATATAATATTATCATATATCCATATTTATATTGTATATAAATGTATGCTAAGACTTAGAGGAAGAATGAGGAAAGATTAAACATCTCAAGTCTACCACCAGTCTTAGAATATAACTCATGTAACCTACCACTGATTTTTGTAGTTTTATCTTTAAAAATGAAGGAAAATATACTGTGTAATTTATAAAATATTCATATCAATTACCATATTGTGAAGAATTATCCATAATTACATAGATGTCCAATTGATTGGTTCTCTTAAAACTTCTTATTTAGACTATTACGATTTCCATTTAATGACATTTTGTACTTTTTTGCCATAGACTCATTAAATTCTGTTGCTCATCATAATATGTAATATAATAAAAATATTAACAAATCATACCTGTTTTTCAAAAAGGAAGAATAAAACTTTAGCATTAAAAGGAACCATTAAAGGTGTACTAGTCCAACCTTTTGGAGCCATGCATGAATCCTCTGCATAGCATTTCGGCTCTGTCTCCTATTTGGATACTTAAAATGTTACTGAGCACAGTACCTTATGAAGCAATACCATTTTTGGTTGGCTTTGGGTGTTGGAAGTTTCTTTTCAGTACTGAGCCTTAATTTACCTTCTCTCAACTCTGCTTTTAATTCTTTTTATTATCTCATTTCTATTTGTAAGTATATTATGTATTTTATAGCATTCAAATTATCTGTTTATATGCTAGCCTTCACAAGATAAGGCACCTGGCACATAGTAGACATAGATATTCAATAAATATTAAATGAATGAATGAATATAGTTCAGGTTCTGTCCTCTAAAACCATACAAAATAAAAACAAAAATACTCTGCGACAGCATAGTTATTTTTCACCAATTTTCTTAGCTCTATATAGTGAGCTGTGTATGCCATATATACCACAAAAGATTCAGATATAAAATTTTAAAGGTTAAGACTTTTCTTTAAATATTGAAAAGCCCTGATAGAAATTCCTAAGGCAAAAATCACAACTTGATAAAAATGTTTTAAACCTAAACTTTGATGGTGGCTCCTGGGTTGATGCCTATGTTAATACTGAATTAGGAATTCTTGTAATACATTCCTTGATAATGCTCTGTGGGTTTCCATCAAATAGAAAGTCTGCATTTATTATTTATTATAAAACATTTTACCCAATGTCTACAATTAAAACAGTGTTGCTAACATCGAAGTATTAATTTCCCTTAGATTATAGTTCTTTACTGTTTCTTGTATTTATCCACATTATCTCCAAAATATGAATGAGGGTCTACATTTCTTGACAATACAGCAGTACTTACTAATTCTGAATAGTTTCTAAATACTCCATGAACTGAGGGATGTAGTTCATATATCAAGTAATTGGTATTGTTTAAACTATCTGGACATCACTCCATTTCGAAGTAGCTATTATTTCAGTCTGCTTTTTGGTGAGAGCCAGCAGAAATCTACCTGGAACTGCACATTTTCTATTGATTTTCTTTTGCCAAATGATTGATGGAGCATTCTAGTTCAATTGTTTTCTCTTGGAGTGTTCGTGGTTATATTCCTTTGTTTTAATACACTTTATTTGAGGTATAAAATGTTTTTTAGGTGAACAACATGGTCATTTTGGAAATGGCTATGGCCAAAATTATTGATGATAATTTACATGAAAATAGTGTGAATCAATTGTTTCAGTAGCTAAATAGTTACATAGATTGAAAAAATAAAATTCTTACTAGGTTTTTTTTTTTTTTTTTCATTTTTACCTTGTGTGATAGCTTGAATTTTCTGGTCAGAAATTATCCTTTTTTGGGTTTGGCCCCATGGTCCTCAGATGGCCCTTCAAAATGCTAGGTATCAATTTTAGAGTTGGTGATTTTTGTACAATGCCAGTGCGGTAAGCCCAGTGATAGAGTACACCTGTGTCCTACATTTATTTTTTACGATAAAAACCCATTTCTTCGTCCAGAAGTCTTAAATCCTACACGTAGAATGGGGAAACCATTTAGGTGAATAGCAGTTTCTAATGAAACTTTCACAATGACTGAATCTTGTAATAACATGTCCTGTTCTTTATCCTAAGGGGATTCAGCTTCTCCTAAAGAAGCAGATGGTGGGAATCTATTTTATATATGTTGTTTGGAAATAAATGTCATGTAGCAAAAACCATATTCTTAATTCCTAGCAATGGGATGAAGCGTTGATACATTGGTAGTAGGAAGACTACTAGCATAGATCTCAGCGTCACTCGAGAGCGATTTCTTTTAGCTTAGTTTCAAACTAAAATTATTTGAAGGTCCAAAATCTAAAGAGCCAGATAGCAGAACTTGTTTACTCAATTTTTTTTTCAGCAAGATTTGGAAATCTTAGCTTTTTTTAATTCAAAAATACAAATTTTGACTGCATAGAAATATTAAAATAACTCTTGACTTTTTGTGAAAGGTCCAACTATATTAAACACAGATGACTTCTCATAGCTAATTAGATTGCGTTGTATCCTAACCTTAACTGTGCTTTACATCTGAGTGGTTTAAATGAGATTCAATTAAATTTCAAATAATAACAATAATTATATATAGCATTTATTAAGTATGTGTAGTGTTTAGTACAGTGCTACATGCTTTTATATGTACTCATTTGCTTCCCTCGAAATGCGTAAGTAATGTACCTATAATGGGCAAACAGAGAGGTTAGGTAACATAGGCAAGGTCACAGGGCTAGAAAAGAGCATATAGCTAAGACCCTGACCACGTTTGTCTAATCATAGCTCACGCTCTTAAATATTACCTTCATGCCTCTACTTTGGTTTTTTATGCTCTATGTTAGATCTTACATTAGATTGAAAAATGAATAATATTGCATCTGAAAGAGTTTACAGTCCAATAATAAACTCAATTTAATTTTGGTTAAAAAGTTTCATATGGTTAAAAGTTTATTAGATGGGTTTCTGTATTGGATATAAAGGCCTGAAATATGAGATTTTGTATTTAAATCTAGAATTTGCAAGTAGCTTACTTACTGCAGCACAAAAGTTAAGCAAAATTTGAAGGGAGATAAAAATGAATAAATGTGAACTACTAGCATAGGTTTTAAAAACAATTCATTTAATTAGTAATGAGAATAGTAATTAATATTTTTAATATCTGGGTCCTTGGGAATCAATAAACTCTTTTGGTTTACTACTCACATTTACATATTTTGTAGTTGTTGTTGTTATCACGCAAATGTCTGTTTCTCTTCCCTCTAATTCATTTTTTCTCCTCTACTGTGATAGAGTTTAAATTATTTTTAAGGGAATAAAAATTGAAACACTTGTAGGAAGATGTACCTTAAGGAAATCCTGAGTTCTTAATTGGTTTAAAGTTATGTGTCCTGGCAAATCAATATCTATTTAATTAAGCCTATTCGAATTACTCTAAATTAATTCAAACTACTATCATAAATGAAAAACATCATGGAACATATCATGGGATATTAATAATTGAGGTTTGTGTTCTACTTTTATAATGGTGGAAATGTATTTGTAAACAAACTACTATGAAAAAATTTTAAAACAGTTGGCTTATCCATTTTGCTTCCCCTCTGAAATATTTTAAAAAATGTTTATAAGACTGCTACCAACAATAGTTGATTTCATATAAAATGAATTGATATGGAGCTCTGGAAATGGAAGAAACACAGATTAACAGCTAATAATAATTATTGTGGAGATTATTCCAGAAATTATTTACAAAGGCTGTGATTACTTGGTAAGTTTTCTCTGATAAACTGAAGGTTAAGTTACCTTCCTATAACTTTACCTTTGTTAATAAGAATGAAAAGCTGAAACGAACAGCTTGAGACTGAACAACTGGATAGTAAGATAACCCATGTTATCTTTTCTAAACATTGATATGAAGAAATTAGTAGGAATCATAATAAAAATTGATAATCTATCATTGGGAGCATGTGGGGGAACAGGATATTGTCTGCTGTATGTAAGCATTAGGAATGAATTATAAATCTATACAGTGTTTTCTTTTAGATAAATCATCAAATATTTGCTTATCATGGTGTAAGAAGATGATGTTGCACAGAGGGTGCTTCATAAAAATAAAAGAACTTAAGAAAAAAAAAAACAGGAGAAGAAAAAGAAACATTTACCTAGCATGGGTCTAATAACAGTTTCAATAAAAGCTTGCATTCAAATAAACATGTAGAAATGAGAAAATATATTTCTGCTTCTTTGGGGAAATGTCAATTTTATTTGAATTGTAATTATTAATGAAAATGTGATAATTATTTGGAGCAAGTATAGCCCCAAATTCTAGTTTGGCCACTTTCTGACTGAGATTTTTATTAACTTATGTAACATCTCTGAGCCAGTTTCTATAGGAAAAATGGAGGCGATAATGTCTATTTTGTAGTTTTTAAAAAATATATTGCTTTATTAAAATATAATTCACATACCATAAAATTTACCCATTTAGTGTACAGTTCAGTGGTTTTTAGTATATTCAGAATTGTGCAACCATCACCACAATCTAATTTTTTTGAATATTTTCATCACTCTGAAAGACATCTTGTGCCCATTAGCAGTTATTTCCCATCCCCCTTTCCCCACACACTTGCCCGCGACCCTAGACAACCACGAATCTACTTTCTCAATATATTAATTCACCTATCCTGGACATTTCATATAAACGAAATCATACAATATATAGTCCTTTGTGAATGGCTTCTTTCACTTAGCAAAATGTTTTCAAGGTTCATCTATGTTGTAGCATCTATCAGTACTTCATTACTTTTTATGATCAAATAATATTCCATTATATGGATATATCACATTTTGTTTTTCCATTCATCGTTTGATGGATATTTGGGTTGTTTCTACTTTTTTGACTATTATGAATAATGCTATTGTGCACCTTTGTGTACAAGTTTTTTCATGTACATATGTTTTCATTTCTCTTGGGTATTTACCTAGGAGGGGAATTGCTGGGTTGTATGGTAACTCTTTAGAAACTCCAAACTGTTTTCTGAAGTGGCTGCATAATTTTATATTCTTAACAGTAATCTTTGATGGTTCAAATTTCTCCACATCTTCTCCAACATTTGTTATTGTCTGTCTTTTTTGTTTTATCCATTCTAGTGGATTTGAAATGGCATCTAATTGTGGTTTTGGTTTGTATTTCCTTAATTACTAATGATTTTGAGCATCTTCTTATGTGCTTATTGACCATTCAGATGTCTTCTTTGGAGAAATGTCTATTTGGTTCCTTTGCCCATTTTTGAAATGGATTATTTCTCTTATTATTGTAAGAGTTGTACAATAGTTCGTGTGTGTGTGTATGAGACTTTCAGAATTCTAAAGTTTATATATTCTGTATATAAGTCCCTTAGCAGATATACGATTTGAAAGTATGTTCTTCTATTCTTTGGATTGTCTTTTCACTTTCTTGTTATTATCATATTCAGCACAAAAGTTTTCAATTTTGATGAAGTCTAATTTATCTAGTTTTTTTCTTTTTCACCTGCATTTTTGGCACTGAATCTAACAAACCATTGCCTAATCCAAGTTATGAAGATATACTTCTGTGTTTCCTTCTAAGTGGTATATAGTTTCAGCTCTTACATTTATGTCTATTGTTCAATAGAGAGTTGTTTTGATGACCAGAAATAATACATATAAAGCATCTAGCACAGTGACTGGTACATATCAATGCGTAATTAGTGAGAGTCATTCATACCTCTCTGAAACTAAAGTGTATAGATATGTTCTAGAAAATATCTTTAGTTTTCTCTCACAATACTGTTGTTCTTACTGCTCTTTGAAAGGAAACATAAAGAACAAAAGGTACACATTCTTTTAAAACACATTTCCAGAGAGATTTGAATCATTATAGGTTTTTATTAGCAAATCATTTAAAATGGCAAGAATGCAAAGAGATGGAAGAAAACAGACCAACTTTAAGCAGATTTAAGATTCTGATACTCATTTATGTAAAAGAGACATGCTTCAGTATAAAATATTCTCTTTGGGAAATATATTTAAATTGAGGAAATTTAGTTTATCTTTAATAATCATTTTAATTAGTATTTCTTAAGATGTCACCGAATGGTGCTATCTTTAGTAGTTCAGTTTTATTTTTCAAAATAATATATTGCTGGGTTTTTAAAATATTATATAGATTATCTACATATATTTCTGGGCAGTTGAGTATTTTCAGGAAAGGCAAGGTGAGAAGTTCATGATAATAAAGAAGTGAGTTTTTAAATGTTGCTTTCTTTTGCAATGGAGTATATATTTTTTCCCTCTGTATTTAACTTCTGTATTATGATTTGAATATGACATTGCCAGGTATTGTTTTCGATACATTTTGTAATGTTTGGTTTGTTTCATAAAAGCCAAATATCAGAGGGTAATTACTCAATTATTTCTGAAAGTAGACTACCACATGAAACAAGTTGGAATATGAGCAACTGTGGCTATTGTACCTACACCAACCATCGATGTGGGAAGAGGTAGACTCTAAAGCAACTATGGTTAATAGTTTACTCCGGACACTATGTTTTGTATTATAAATATACATTTCATGTTGAATAGAAAAGTACACAGATTGGAGAAGGAATCACATTTTGCTCCATCTAAAAAAGGATAATCCCTTTAGGTCGCTGACAGGACAGTGTGAAGAAGCCTTGCACTGCAGCTGCAGCAGTCTTTGGATAAATAGAGGATTTAATAATGTTCAAATATTTGTCCCAACCTCAAAGGACATCCTGAAATAGAACTAACTTTACAGATGATACAGCTCTCTCCATATAGGTCTGGTGGCTCTTGCCCAGGGATTTCCTTGGGTATTTAATATGTTTCGCTGACTCTTTAACCAATGTGGTTATGGTAGCTATCTTTGTGGGGATTTGGCTTCATTCCTTTATAAATAATGTCAACATAGTGTGCAAGAATGACAAACTTGAAAATAGGAAATGCGTATTTAAATCTCTGGAAAATCTTCCCCATGGTTTGATGTTTTTAGACACATGAGAACTAGGATTTTGAAAGGATTAATTAACTCAGCCTAAACTTTCCTTTAAATTTCCGAATCATCTCACAGTTGCTACACAATCTGAGTGTGCACTTAGCCAGCTCCATTTGAAATACGTATTCTACGAGAAACACATTCTTTAAAATGTAAGATATATACCCTAGATTTCAGCACTCATTTGACCTTAATTATATATGCTTTACTATTTTTTAAAGTAATGTATCGTTTTCTAGACTCTTTAGCATAAGTAACTATCTTGAAATCAAAAGCTGTTGATAATATTTTGGTAAAAAGGAATCCAAAGCAAGTTTAATATATACATTAAAAATGATTTCAGGGAACTGTGTGTGGATGGTGTCATGGAGAGAAAACTAGTATTTTAAGAAGTCTTTAAGTGATCATGCCTCCATAAGCTTGCCAGCAACAAAAAAACAAAAAAATAACAACAATAACAAAAGAAAAAAAAGGAGGATGGAAGGAGAGGTTGGGGAGAATTCAGTCTCTTTTGGAACACAAAGTCCTTTCAGTTGTGGGGGTTAGGAATGGGGGTGTTTGGGTAGTGGAAAAAAAATGTTCTAGCATGTGGTAATGAGGTTTAAAAAAAAAGAAAACAGGAATGGATGATTACTTTTCTCCATCAAGGCTTCTTTATCCTCGTAAGCTCAGACAGTGGTCAGCATGTCAGACACCCCTCCCTGTTTTATCCATCCCTTAACTATGTTCTTTGACAGGACTGGTTTATACAGCTGGGCCTTTGTTAAGCTTTGGGGAAAACAGTAGAGAACAGCAGAAAAGATGGCAGACAGAGTACCTATAAAATGGTAAATGGTAAACACCATAGCAAAGTGCAAGATTCCAGCTTGCAGGTTTTGCTTTTGTTTAAATACTTTTTCTTTTACAGATTTGTGAAGTGAACACCTTTGAGATTTTTAATTTTTGTACTGACAGATTTCGTGGTGATATGGGTAAATTGATTGTGTTAAATAGTAAAATTTCTTATCAGCTATGTTTTAACAAACAGCAGGAATAAACTCACTTATATCACCATCTAAAATTATAATCTCAAATTAGATATTTCTGTTATAGTGACAGTATTTTAGAAAATAGCTACATTGTGTATGCTAACCCTTAGAACCAATTGAAAAGAGAAAGCATGTACAAAAGCTATTTATTTCAAAAGGTTTATCTATATGACATACTTTTAAAATGTAAACAAATATGAACTTAATAGTGACATTACTATAGCCCTGTTTGAAAACTAGTGCAAACCTTGTAGTGAGATCTTTTTGTGTGTTTATACTTGTCATACCTTTGCAACAGTTTGATGATTTTCTTCTCTACAGAATATGCCATATCCTTTGAATTTTTATTTCGTGGGCAGGAAACCGGTAGCCTTCCAGTTACTACTGAACTGTTCTTACCCATTTATAGAAAAGAGCTAACATTCTTAACTTGTCCACGGTGGCAGTATGAACCATGCTTTTAAACTTTTTTTCTAAAAACAACAGGGAATGTGCTAAAACCAGAAAGATTAATGGGGAAAGAAGATAAACAGTTAAGACATAAAATGAGTTTAGAGGTCAAGCTAGAAAAATATGAAAGCTTATGGATTTAATTCATATTCATCCAAGCAAAGGAGCTTTGGCATGGAAGAAGCCAATGAAGAGGCTCAGTATTCTTATAACATCAACCATAGCTGAATCCCGCTGTTTCGGAGTTTGGATTGATAGATGCTCATTGTCTTTGGCACTGCACCCTTACTTTTGGACTTCTTATGATTATGATGACAAATTCTTCATTTTTGCTGTGAAGTTGAGAAAGTTTATATTTGTCTAGTATGCCCATCTCTCATATCAGAAGCTGTTGTTCTAGGAAAGATTTGTGCACTGTGTGTATGTTCTTTGCTGTCTATTTTGAATATAACAAATATTTTCTACTTTGTACATTTTGCAATAGCTGCCGTAGAAACAGGCTGCAATGAAGTCTACATGGGGCATGGAAAGAAAAAGTGATCCCCCTAAATTGACTAGAATTTAGCAATGTATAAACTACTCTTTGTCGGGGTTATTTGGATTCCAAAGAGGGTAGGGGGTCATAATATTGCTCTTCATTGGACTACTTAGACAGTTCTCAACAAATCTGATGCTGATGTTCAGTATTCCTTTTAGCTGTGAGCCTCCTTGCTCATTTCTGCTAGAGGGCAAAACATTCTCTAGAGGTTTGTTTTAGACAGCTTAACTTGCTTGATTTCACAATGACCTTTGAAAACAAAAGAAGTTAAAACTAGACTGGTTACTTAATTATTTTTGTCATCATTATTAGATCTTAAATAAATTAAACATGCCACAGATTTTATTTCAAGACACACACCATGCTAAGAATAAGTCACTTTTGATTATGGAACAATTTGGTATTTATTTAGACTTGGTAATGTGGGGAGCAAGAGAGCATGAGTGGAGGTGGTACTTTAAGAGGAAGCCCAGATAAGGAGACAGGGAAGGAGGCTCAAAATGAGTACTTAAAGATATTATTTTGGAAAATAAAATTTTATTTCCTATTTGCATTTCTGACATTACAGAACTATGAAGTCCTGAAAGGGTCAAAATGACCAAGTCATTAAAACAAATGAAATGATATTTTTACAGAGGACTCAATATCATTACTAAATAGATATTTTTTCTTACTCAAAACTAATTTTTTTGCAGATGCACCTCACCTAATCAGTGATGTTCATAAAAAAAATCCATCTTCTTTCACTATGATTATGATGAATATGGTGAACTCTTTTTATAAGTTATTATGAAAGTGCCCACATACACATGCACTTGTGAATATATGTAGACATTAATATATTCTCATGAGAATATCATAAAAAATTGACTGGCATTATTAAGAGATTAGTATTACTCACTGTAGTAGTAATATTTAGGAATTACATATCATTTAGGTTTCCTTTTCATGGGTTAACCAACTGGAAGGAGTTTTTGCTGCTACTTTATTTTTTCCTTTAGTATACTCAAAAGTTTCAACCAAGTAGTTTTGAATTACATAGTCAATGAAAGTTGTTAGAATCAGATTATGTTTAAATTAAGGTGATGTGATCCAATCCTTAATAGAGAGGTTTCATAAAAAAAGAAAGAATATTAGTACCATTAACATTTCATTAGATAGTACATTTTCTCTGTCTTCCTCTTCCTCCTTCTCCTCTTCCTTTATTTCTTCTTCTTCCTCTTTTTCTCTCTTTTTCTACCCCCCCATGCCCCCATCCCCAGACACACATGGTTACATATTGATGCAAGATACAGGTACCTTTAAAACTTCCCTGACAGATTCATTCAAGGATAGAACAATATAAACTGAATTAATTCCTTTTACATTAGCAGTTGTTCTAATAGAGAGCAGAAAAGATTGTCCCTGTTGCAGGGATTCTACAGATAGTTTTAAAAGATATCTTATTAGAGATTTTGAGAATAAACATTTCATATAATATCCTTTCAGTGTCTATCTTGCTTTCTATAACCTGAAATTTATACGTGTGGCAATCACATGTTTCAGAAAAATCCAGAAGGCTTCTGATTTTAACACTTTATTTCCTTAACCCAAAAGCATAAATTACTTGTTAATCAATTTGTTAATCAATTTTCTGAACTTTTGGGTCAGAAAAAAATGATACTAACATTAAATACAGGGCTTGGGAGCTTTTTTGTATTTCTGGTACTTTATATTATTAATAAAATATTTTTTACAACATGTATTACAAGAGAGAGTTTTTACTGATCCCTAGATTCTTCCTTCCAATCCTCTGTCTGTTCCAGAAATGGGGTATGTGGCTACTCTGTGCTCAGCTTTCAGACACACGAGGAGCCGAGCATCTGGGGAAACTCAGGAGGTGAGCACTTTCACGCTGACTCAGAGACCAGCCGTATGACTCCAGTCTGGCGCTGTCACGCCTGGTTATGGAAAGGCAAGAACAATGCCTCCCTTGAGAAGGGGAGAAAGTCTAGTGCAGTCACAATTTTGATGTAAAATTTAAATCATCCCTCCACATCCTGTGGACTTAGAGCTGTCAGAAAGGCAAAACCCATGCTCAAATGGAAAAAGCTTTTTATTTCCTTAAAAAGTATACCCTCTCTAACTATAAATAATAAATTCTAGAATCACAGATCTTAATGCTAGATTATTCCAAGTAATGGATAGATAATTAGAACAAAAGGACTTTGACTTTTTTAAACTGTAGATAGCTAAAGGTTAAACTTTTTTTCTATTTGTGATTAATGACAAATGTATAACAATACATGAATAAAGTAATTCACAGCACATTGTTATTTATGGACTTGCATTGTTTTCTCCCAAACTCATGCGTTTGGTCAGTTTACCTACAACTTAAATTTCTCTACAACATGTAAGTCTTATTCATTTCTATTATGTTATCTTCAAGATGACTTGGTTTTTTAAATTTAGTATATTTGATGATTAGAGAGATTCTATAATCAGATGTTTAATAACTCAAGTATAAATGTTTCTGCTTTTTGAGGTAAGGAAATAAAATTATTACAATTTTTAATGATTTAAATAATGGTAAAGTTAGGCTGTTTTCTAAGTAGAAAGTACTTATTGCCATATTCTTTCTTATAAACTATGAGAAAAGTTTTGATAATTTCTTTCAAAACAATGTAGAATTCTTTTAAAACATTTTTACTAGCTCCTTTCTTTAGGAAAGTGACTTCGTATTTAGGAGTCATACAAGTTCTCCTAAACTAGTTTTCCTTCAGTCTTGTCAGATTTATCATAATGAACTCTAATATTTTTTCTAAGTATTAGAACATTATATTAATAGAATTATTCCAGTAGAGTTTAATTAAATATTCTTTCTACCTTTTTATTTATCAGGAATGCTACTGTTTTAGGCACAAGTGTGAATTAATTTTAAAATAACATAATAAAACATAAAGATAAGACGTTTTAGTTGGCAGATACACTTGTTTGAATAAATTTTAGCTTTATAGCCTAGCTATTACATTACTCATAATTAAGCAATCTTCATATTAGAAAATTTTCTGGGTAGTCTTCAGCCAATAAGACAGTCTAATTTTGGAACAAAAGTTTAGTGATTTACAATTATTCGTGAAACAGTAAGAGAAAACAGCAGCAAAGAAAGAATTGAATTTTGAATTCTAAATCATTGTAGGATGAAATTTTACTGCCATAAACTATTTTTAAATACTTATCTTGCTTGTTTAGAAAACAAAACAAAAAAAACCAAAAAGGGATATTTTAAAGTTAATTCTATTTACTTTAGATATATTAATTCAAGAACCTCTGAAATATCCTGTGTCCAGATAATAAGGAAACACACATTTCTTTCAGATACTATTTCTGAGTCTTTCCTAATTTATCTTGTTCTAAAAAAAAAAAATTTATTTATTTATTTTCTTTTTCTCCCAGTATGTCTTTTTATTTTATTTATTTATTTCAAGATATTATGGGCATACATTTTAGTTACATGAATTACTTTTGTACAGTTTGAGTCAATGTTATAAGTGTGTCCATCACGCAGATAGTGTGCATTGTAGGTGTGAATTTACCCATCTCATTCTCTCCCCACCCACCTGCTTGATTTTTGTTAAATTTTACTACCATATGTACACGAATATTGATCATTTGATTCCAGTTTAATGGCGAGCACATGTGGTGTTTGTTCTTGCAGTACTTCACTTAGGAAGATGGTCTCTATTTCCATCCAGGTTACTACAAAAGGTATTAGTTCACCATTTTTTTTATGGCTGAGTAGTACTCCATGGTATTACATATACCACATTTTATTAATCCATTTATGTATTGATGGGCACTTGGGTTGTTTCCACATCTGTGCGATTGTGAATTTTGCTGCTATAAATGTTTGAGTGCAAGTGTCTTTTTGATAAAATGACTTTTTTTTCCTTTGGGTAAATACCCAGTAATGGGATTGCTGGATCAAATGGTAGGTCTACTTTTAGTTCTTTGAGGAATCTCCATACTACTTTCCATAAAGGTTGAACTAGTTTGCAATCTCACCAACAGTGTGTAACTGTTCCTTTCTATCTGCATCCACGCCTGCATCGGTTGCTTTGGGACTTTTTGATAAAAGTCATTCTCACTGGGGTTAGGTGATATCTCATTGTGGTTTTTTTTTTGCCTTTCTCTGATGATTAGTGATGTTGAGCATTTTTTCACATGCTTCTTGGCTGTTAGTCTATCTTCTTTTGAAAAGCTTCTGTTCATGTCTTTTGCCCACTTTTTAATAGAGTTGTTTGATTTTTTTCTTGCTGATTTGCTTGAATTCTTTGTAGATTCTGATTATTAGCCCTTTATCATATGTATGGCATGTGACTATTTTCTCCCATTCTGTAGGTTGTTTGTTTGCTCTGTTGATTGTTTCCTTGGCTGTGCAGAAGCTTTTTAATTTAATTAAGTCCTATTTATTTATTTTTGTTGTTGCTGTGATTGCCTTTGGGATCTTCTTCATAAATTCTTTGTTTAGGCCAATATCTAGAAGAGTTTTTCCAACAATTTCTTCTAGAAGTCTTATGGTTTCATGTCTTAGATTTAAATCTGTTACCCATCTTAAATTAATTTTTGTGAGTGGTGAGAGACAGGGATCTGGCATGGCACAAAAATAGTGACATAGACCAAGGGAACACAGCAGAGAACCCAGATACAAAACCATCCACATATTGCTGTCTAATCTTCCTTATCTATCCTTAATTTCACATTTTTTTCCTTTTCATTTTCACCATTTCCTGGGAGAACCCTATACATTTTCATTTTTTTTTTTCCCTCTTTTTATCGTGTCTTCCATCTCTGACTTTGCTGGAATGGAAGAAGCTGAGTGAAACTCTTTGGTAGGAGCAGTGATGCTAGCAAAAAGAAGGGCAAAAAGGTGGTGAAGAACTTAAAACTGGTGCCATTTGTGTCAGAAGGAAGGAACAGTAGAATGAAGTGCTTGATCTCAATGCAGAGAACATCTCAGAAACTAGACATATAACAGGATAAATTTAGGAAACAACCTTGCAAAATGTCCCTTTAAAAGTTGTTGGTGACCAAACATTGTCAAATGACACAGTTTTAGATACAGTTTAAACTTTTGTAATGTATAATAAAATATTTTGCATAAACTCAGATTATCTTTCAAAGCAATAATAATTTATTCATAAGTAGCTATAGCTCGAAAACTATTTTTGCTTTTGTATGTACATGTGATGGTAAGTTTTGTTGATCCCTACTCTGGTGAAATATATAGTAAGGATTGCAAAGAAGTTCGGTCTTATTTATTGCTCTGTGTTGTCTGTTTTTATATTTCTATGAAAACTGTGTTTCTACTTCCATTTACATCTTATGCCAGGACCTGATGAACTTGTTCATGCCTCTAAATAACAATATAATGAATGAGGTCTTTGTATGTGGGAAACAATGGGTAGAGAAGTGTGGAGATTGGCATGTTTTATATCAGAAACTGATGACAAAGAGAATTTAGAAAAAAGAGAAGAAAAATGGTGTAAAAGTTTGAAAGACTGCATGTTTAATATAAATAAATTTTCTATTTGAAAGACTTCTGAATATTATATATGACAGACTTGGTTATAAAATTTACATGGAATGCTTACAGAGTAAACACAAAGCTAACTCTTACCTTAGGAAAATAAAGATGTTCAAAATATGTATGAGGGAAAAGGAAAGCATGAACCCCAAGATACTAATAATTGTACTTGAAATTCATAGATAATAGTTATGAAACTGATATGCTTTTCTTTGATAAAGTGACATGCTAACTTTGTGTAATTCTGTTTATATGTCAAGTAGAAGTGTTGATTGTTTCATTTATTTGAAGTAAAATTTTTCCATTCAAGCTTAAGATCTGTTTTGATTCCTCAGATAAGTAACATTCTATTGTAAAAAAATCGTTAATATATGGTAAAGTTTAATTTCTAATGTCGATTAGTCTTCTCACAAAAGGAACCAGACAAATAAATGTAAATGTCCTGATCAAATAAGTCTTGCTACTAGAAAAACGTAAGGCATATAACTTCCAGAAATACAATATCCTCTTTGGATTGCCCATTTTTATTTTATTTTGCATATCCATATTCGGTGTTCCCTGAAGAAGATTCATCCTTTTAAAAATTTTCAGTTATTTTTCAGTTGTGTTCTGCTACGCTTAAAATTTAACATGAGGGAATGAACATAAAAAACGAGTATTTTGGAGAGCAATAAATGAAAATCATTAAGTTAAATAAATGTCGTGGTCTAGAATTTAGAGGTTCGTATTCAGAATGTTCAGTGTTGTCAACTATTACAAGAGTAATTATGATTCTTCTCTTATCACTTTAACCTCACCTCACCTGTCTTCTTTGCTCGATCCTCTTTGTCCACTGGTCTTTTAATGGTGGATGGACTGCAAAATTTAGGGACTCCCCTGCCCCCACTCTATTTTCTTATGATTTTTCTCTTAAAGAGATAATTCTATTCTTGAGCTACTCTGTGGTATAGTGCAAAGACCAGGTAGTGTAACAAAAGATATTTAGCCACTCTATGACTTAATTTTCTCTTTTCTAAAATAAGAATAATGATAATACTGACTCAGAATATTTTAGAGGAAATTAGTTAGAAATAATTACAATTATTGCTTAACTCTTTTCTTGTGTTTAAAAGACTACATCCACTACGTTAGTTACTTCCATAGAAGTCCTGCATTTTCTGATTATCTATTATCTAGTTCTTTTTTAAAATTCTGCCACCAACAAAGACTTCTTTCTAAAATCGAATTTCATATTTTCTTTCAAATTGGCCTTCTTTCTAATGTATATATTTCTCTTATTAGCACTATTGTTCCCTAAATTATACAGTCAAGTAATATCTTTATCTTTGAATTTATCTCACCCACTAATATCTGTTCTTTAGTTCTAACCTTCAACCTTCTATCAGTTACCAATTTCTGCAAATTTTTCTTCCTAAACTAGTATTTTTATTGTGTTACTCTGTTGCTCACGAACTATCATCAGTTCTCCTCTGCCTTCAGTATAAATTTCTTCATTTTGTGGAACTATTCAAAGTTGATAAGACTTTAACCAGAATCTCTATAATCTGGTCCTTACCTTTTATCTTTACCTACATTTACTCCTAAAATCTACTCCTTAACCAAACCATTCTACTCACTGTCCTAGATCATTCTGTAAATTGCTTGATTTATGAATCTCATTTCTCCTGTTTGGGAGCTTCTTCCCTCTGTGTCTAATTCATCCCTCATTACCCTGTTGAATTCTTGTATTTTTCAGGAAGCATTCTCTGATTATTTTAGTGAGACATCATCTCTCTATTATAATCTATGTCCCATTGTACTCATATATATATATATAAAGTCCTCCTTCTTTCTTGATTTATTATGTTGCCATCTACCTGGCACATGGTATCCTTCACTAAGTATTTTTCCATTAGTGGATGAATGGATGAGTGGGTATATGTCCTCTATTTCCATCTAAACTCTAACTTCCTTAAAAGTAAATCTTAAGGGTTGTTATATCTAAGTTGTGTGCTTTCTTCATAACATAAAAATAATTTGCCTGGCACGAAATAGAGACTCTTTCAATGCATTAATTTATTCATAGAAAAAACCACATTGAGTGCCAACTATGTGCTAGGAATTGTGTAGCCAGATAATTAATTGTATCTCATTTAGCATAGAGAATTAGAATATTTGGGGAAAAGTGCAGAGGAATTTGGAGAGATCTTTAGCATAGTCATATTTTTAGCATTAATCTAGGCAACATAAAGTGAAGTGGTCAAAAATGGATGTGTACTTACAGAATCTTACTAAGTGAAAGACATGTTACATGTTATGGGAATTCAAGAAATTAAAAATGATACTTTCTGTTCCAGGTGCTTGTATTGTAGTTTTAGTGCATACACTAATAAAAAGAAAAAAATAAACAATGGAATAAAGGATACAGGTTATATAATGTTACTGTTTCATATGGGCTACTCACAGAAGTGGCTGATTTTGTTTGAAGTTGGGCAAAGTTGTTTCAGCCATGGTGATAAGAAGGCAAGGCTATTTAGAAGAACTACAGTTTGAGTTTGTTGTTTTTAGATATTTATTTTTTGTAATTTTAATATATAAATGCAAGCCTTAGATAAATAATATTATCTTTCAAAAGAATTACCAGTAGAAGGCACTGCTTCCTAGGACTTTACTTTATCTCTGGATTATCTAGCCAACGGTTAAAATAGAGAAAGAAAGAAACCTAAAAGGAGGCTACTATATAAGGAAAGCAATCCCTATTCTGAGTCTTCCATTTTATATTGTACCATATACAAAATCCTTTGACTTTGTACCATATACAGAATTCCTTTGACTTTGCACATATCATTTTCAAGAATAATTATAGCAAAGAACATATCCCTAAGCAGAGTTTTTTAAAGTTTAAAGTAGTAAGTAGGTGATATCTTAGTAATAGATCTATTAATAATTAACTATGTAGAGTTTTTTTGTAAAGTTTCTTAACTTTTTATAGTCTTTTACTTATACATTTTAAATAGAACTATAATATTTTTCACAAGTTCTTTAAAAATATAATTAAACAGGGCTTACCAATTTCTTTACATTGAAATTATTAAAAAGAAGGATACTGTTATTACTGAACTGGATTTCCTTTTTTCCGATAGTACTAAGACATATTCCAAGCATAATTGTTTGTAAGATTAGATCTTGCAGCTATCCATAGCTATAGTATAGTCAGAGGGTTGCTGATTTTAGTTGGTAGCTGTTCATTTAACAGATATTTATTGAAAGATTATGTTCAGGAAGTGTTCTAAGTACTGGGCAAGTAGCTATGAACAATAATAAAGTATGTTTACTTGGATTGTGTATTATAGTGGGAGAGCAGATAATAAACAAAGAAATACGTATTAAAATATGTCAGGCGATAAAGGCTGTGAAGAAAACAGAGTAAGGAGTAAAAAAGGGATGAAGTTCAAGTTTAGGAAGAGTAATGAAGGAAGAAGGCCTCACTGAGGAAATAAAATTTGAGCAAAACAACTGAGTGAAGAGAGGAAACAAGGCAAGTATATATCTGGAATAGGAGGATTTTAGATTGAGAAAATACCAACTGTGAAAGCAATGTGTTGAAATCAATGGTATATTATTTAATAGTTTCCATTTACTGCTATCACATATTATCACACATTTAGTAGCTTAAACAATATAAATGTATCCTTTTACAGTTTTGGAGGTCAGAAGTATGAAAATCAAGGCGTGGCAAGGCTCCATTCCTTCTACAGTATCTAAGGGAGACTCTGTTTCTTTTCCTTTTCTAGCTTCTAGAGGCCGTCTGCTTCCTCAGCTCATGGCCTCATCCTCCATCTTCAAAGCCAATAGGATAGTATTGTCCACTCTCTCCCTGTCTCTGACTCTTCTGCCTCCTCCTCTTGTAAGGATCTTTATTATTACTTTAGACCCACCAAAAATATTCGGAAAAATCTCCGTATTTTACGATTCTTAATCCCACCTGCGCAGTCTTTTTTGCCACGTAAGGTATTGGCACACAGACACCCTGGTTAAGGGGACGTTGTTCTGACAACCACAAATGGTTTGCAACATTAACTGCATATTAGAATCACTGGAGGGATTTAAAAAATTCTAATACCCAGTCTGCCCTCCAGAACCAATAACATCAGAATTTCTAGGGGCGAGACCCAGGCATCCACATTTTTAAAACCTCTCCAGGTAATTCCAATGTACAGCCAAAGGTTGAGAACCACTGGTTTAGTTTTCTGTTGCAGTCTCACACCCTTTACAATATCTTTAAATTTGCTATACATGTCTGAACACATTTGGGGGATATCCTCCTTGCAGAGTGTTTATAGTGCACACGGAGAGCCTTCAGCCAATAGCAAAAGACCACAGTAGTTTTAAAATTACTATCACATATTGACCAGAGTAGCCTGATTGTGCAGAAAGCTACAGGGGAAAGTAAAGGAAAGGCAACTCCTTATAAAACCAAGTTGCTCCTACAAGGGAGGATGTTTCTTATCTATTTTGTTCATGGAATTTAGTAAATCCAGGAGTGTTACAGACTAGAGTTGGGATTTGATCCATCATTCTTCAACCTCCTCCTTTCCCTAAGTAAGCTTGATATTACACTTTCTAGAAGAACTTCTACATCTTTGCTTTTACCGTTACTTCCTATGTGAAATTCCCTCTCCATTAATCCCAAGGCTTTCATTTGTTCTTCTTTTCTCTTAAAAGCCACTAGTCAACCATTTTGTGAAGCATTCAAGAATCCTCTGGCCCTCATGAAGTCTTCAGGTGCTTGGCTATAATGTCATTTGGCCCTTAGACTGAACTATCACTTTTCATTATTGTATCTCCTTTTATTTAAAATCTTCTCAACCAGTTCATAAGTTTCTTTAAGCAGAGGCCATGAATTACATTTTTCATTCCCATAGATGAGTGTCTTACATGTAGTAGGTGGTCAGCAAATAGTTGTGGATTTGGATGATTCCTTCTTGCCCTGGGATTAAATGTCAGTTCTTTGAAAAGGTTTTATTGACCACACACAAAACTGAGTTAAAGACCACTGCTATGTCATCATAGCTCTGCCAGGCAGTTTTACATTGGATTATGTTTGTCTTTTTCATGTCAGTTTCTTTGAAGTCTCAGTTTTGTCCATTGGTAAGCCTAGCACCTAACCATAGGAATGACAAAAATAATCTCTGAATGAATACATAAGAGCACACACCAGCCTAGATCCTCAAATTATTCTAAGGTACCCTTGCACTGCAACACAGCCATGTGGTGTAAGCCCTGTAGTGTACAGAACGATGTATGGAAATTTGTGGTGCCTTCTGAATGCTTATGAAATTAGGGAGACTTTTCTCTGCCCAAGATGAAACCCTTTGGTAGATGAAGAAAAACTCAGGAATCTACTGTTATTGGTGATTTTGTTACTGATATCTTTAGAAGTACTATGAGTCATAATAAATATGGATTATAAGACCAAGAGATTGATTGCTTTCTATGTAATTTATTACATATTTCACTTTTTCTGACTTAGCCTATTATTTATATGTAATCATCATCATTTTTATTATAGTAATTTAACAAGTCTTTAAGACATCTGTTACCTGAATTATATTAAAAATACTTTCAAATACAATGCATTAAGAACATTCTGTAGCACTCTGACAGTAGAATTGAAATAGACATGAAATATATGATATTTTAGGATCAGTTGCCTCCTGGAACCATGACTCTTTCATATTCAGTATTTTTTGACCCTAAACCTTTTGCTCCGTAGAATGTTACACAGAGAGAATGCTTACCCAGGTATATATAAAGTTAATTTAGATATTGAAAGGAGCATAAGTTTTGAAAAGAGTATCAATATTTTATCTGTCTACCTTATCTATCTTATGTCTACTTTTGGACTTTCAGTTTTCATAATTGATATTGATAATGATATTAATACTAGTAAAAATCAACAGAAAAGTCATGGTTCTTAAAGTAATAGAATTGTATTAACTTAGGAAAGGTCAGCTGATTTCGCTTTCTGCTTTGATGACCTAGAGACTGGCTCTTGCTTAGAGTTTTCAGACACCAAGAGGCTGCATTATGAGGTGGAGGCAGACATCAGAATACCGACATATTAATTCCAGTAAGACTGATAATGCCTACACAGACCACAAATACTAGGGTTTGTATAACAAAGGCATAATCTCCTTGTCAAGCTACATGTGAAACCAAGAAATAATTAAAAGGTTCTCTATTAATTTACTCTGATAAATCACTTGACAAAAACCTTAAATATTTCAAATCTATTCTGTTTGCAAATTCTTTATATGGGAATCAGAAATTTCCTTGCAGAACATGGAATCAGAACAGTGGGAGTTAAATTAGTGTTCAGGAGTTATTATTTATAGTAATATGTCAATTTGGTTATCTGCACGGTCTTGCCAATGAAACTAGAACTATTCTAACCCTCTGAACTGCAGCCTTTCACATCTTTTTCCGTACTTAGAATACACTTGGAATAGACCTTGGTAAGAGATTGGAAATAGTTAAAAATACTTGAAATGTGAAGGCCAGGTCTACTTCTTTAGACAGTGCTTACATGGTAGCTGCTAATATTTCCTCTTCTTTATGTGTTTGTTTGACTGATCAACACCCCTACTATTAACATTTTAAAAAGACACTTATTAATACATTTGATTGTTAACTGTTAAGTATTGCTGGCCAGGGAGCATTTCTCTATTGGGAAACTTTGCATTTTATGTTGATTTTACAGTTAAACTCTTGCAAGACAATCTGCTTTCCTCAGGTTGGAGTTTTTTTGTTTTTGTTTTTTGAGGATGGGTGAGTCACACTGTAGTTTTAAAGTTTGTAAAATAAATAACGGCTATCTTTATTGATGATGCCTCTGTTTTAAATACTAGTTATTTTTCATATAGTATACAGTCCATTTTCAAAAAGACTTGTAAGGTTGATATTATATCTAACTTTAAAGATGAGTAAATTAAGACTGAGAAATTAAGTCTCACAGCTAGTGAGTGGTGGCATCAGTATTTTAATCCATATTTGTCTGATTCCAAAGCCCTTATTTCCTTCTACTGTCCTGTTATTTTGTAACAGAGTACCTTCAATACTTAAATACATTTTTCTTTTGAAACTTCTAACACTAAAAATAGTATTACTCAACAATGATTAGAAGCATTTCTTTGGGGAACACATTTTAAATTTAAAAATCAGTTATTTATTTATGTATAAATAAATAAACATATAAAGGATATTCATATCCTTCATATATATATGAAGGAAATGGTATGGTTATTAGAACTTTTCTGCCTCCCATCTCACTGGAATAGAATAAGAATGAATGATTCTATAAATTACTCTTTGTTTGTTGAACAAATAATACAGCTTTTTCAAGGTCAGATTAAATTATAAATATTACAAGATAGTTTTTTTTAAATTAAGCATTTAATTCAGTTCCATTTCTATGTAAAACTTTTAATGAAAGAAAAGGAACTTTTTATTTAAAATATTTGCCACATAATTTTAACTTCTGATAATATTCTGAACCAGACTCAAGTACACATAAAGCGTTTTATTCTTGTTCATTTATCTAAGCCCGTTTTCATATAGGCCTTGGCTCATCAAAAAATCCCTCTTTGGATATTTTTCTTTTATTTAAGTATTCTAAGGAGTAAATACATCTGAGGATTATTCATATCCAAGTCATTCATAGAATTGTGAAAATAGAAATGAAATGTTTTTATATTCTAACCTTTTTATTATTTTGTAACTTTGATATTATAACTAAATGCCAAAATTGGGTGATTTGGGGAGGTGAGAGAAAGAAAATTCTCAAATATTTCAAGATTAACCGTGATTGTAAAATTTATTCAATCCTTAATAAGCTTTCAACAAATATCAAACTTTTTGTTAGTTGCTCTGAGTATTTACTTATAACCAATAATTCTACATTTTACAATCATCTTTTAAAAAATGCAAATTTGTTTTAATAGCAATCATTTCTTTGGTTGATTTTTTTGATGAAAGAAATTTTAGTTGTTTTCTTTTAAACTGCCAACAGTATTTGCTATTCATAGATGTTTTGTCTTCAGTAAAGTCTATCAGAGTGAAAAACTAGATGGGTATTTTTCTTTCTTTTAAAATGGAATGGTTTTTCATTATGCAGTGTTCTTAGGTGAATTCTCTTGTTTAAGAAGCCAGCATACAAGAGAGTGCTATATTAGTGTATTATTCTCACAACAAACAAGCACTGTTCTGTTGCTACCTGCTTGGCCATTGTTTCTGATTGTGTGTGCTTTGCAGTGGTATTTGGATGGTTTCCTGCTCTCTGCTAGCACAAAAAGGCATTTCTGTTACAATGGCCCCTAACCACACAATGACAGCATTAAGGATTTATGTGGAGGTTTCATTATTTTCTCCTCTTTTGTTCCTTCCAGGATGTCTTCCAAGCGACCAGCCTCTCCGTATGGGGAAGCAGATGGAGAGGTAGCCATGGTGACAAGCAGACAGAAAGTGGAAGAAGAGGAGAGTGACGGGCTCCCAGCCTTTCACCTTCCCTTGCATGTGAGTTTTCCCAACAAACCTCACTCTGAGGAATTTCAGCCAGTTTCTCTGCTGACGCAAGAGACTTGTGGCCATAGGACTCCCACTTCTCAGCACAATACAATGGTAGGTTTCTCATGGTCTATTGTGCCTACACTCACTTTTTGACCAGTCTACTCCTCTACTAGTTTGGCTTTCGTCCTTTGCTTTATAATTATCATTTACTTAACCATACACAAGATTCACTCCTGGTGTCTTAGAATTCTTTATAAGTAAATTTGTTCCAACAGGGAGGATAAGATTTTTTGTTTGTCTGTTTGTTTTTGTTTTTCAAGAATTCCTGCTTTTGAGATGCTTGTAATTTAATTAGAGGGGGAAAAAAACATGCAAAATGTAACAATAATATTAAAGTAAGATATTTAAGATTAGTGTGAAAGTTTGATGCCATATACTTTCTAATAAAAGATTTTTCCAGATAGAGTTACAATGAACATATTTTGAACATTCTACCGTGATAAATCATTGTTTTTCCATTTTTTGCTTTGCCCAGATTAGATCCTAGTATTCCATACAGTACTTGGAATTTTGTAGAAGAATATATTTCATAGAAACTATATTTTCTAATATGACTACACTTATTTCTAACTCCATCACATTCACACTGTTGTTTTGATAATTCAATAATCCCCGATTGCTTCCTATTCTAGAATATGCAACTCAGGGTAATTCCTCTGGCCGCTCATCTGAGCTTTGGAACACTGCAAAAGATTAGGAAACTGGACTTCATGGGTAAGAGGAGAGAAGGCAGCACAGCATCTTTGGCTGATGCTTAAATAGCACACACAAACATGAATAAGGCATTTTGGTCCTTCTTAGCAACTTAAATACATAGGATCATCATCTTAACAAAGTAGCAGGGCACTTAGCTCTCAGTAAAGCCACTGTCACCTTTTCAACGTGGCTGCTTGGGTAGATGTCACGTTTTTGTAAATTCTCCTCCTCTTCTATGTCAAGGATGCCAGTGCTATTAATTTGAACCTGATTATACCAACAAAAATATTTAATCTTACATTCCCATACCTTTAAAACAGCTTTGATTCTGTTAAATCTTTTTTTGTCTCTCCAGGAAATTATCGCATATCATCAATATACTTAGTGCTGAGATATGCCGATTTATTCATGTTATTGAATTACTGTATATGGAATTAAATCAACAAGAAGAATGAGATATCTTTTAATAACTGTGCAATAGACATGATACTTTGATTTTTCACATTAAATTTAAATATTCCTATTCAACATTTTGGCCTCATAGGTCAAAATTTCTTTAGACATTTTACTTTGTGCCAAGATTTTTCCACCAAGAAAAATGTTTTAGCAAATCTGTGTGTAGCGCTTATATAGAAATGATGTTCTAAGCATGTCTTAATAATACAACTCATTTAACCTTCACAATAATTCAGTGAGGTGTTATTATTAATCCTATTTTACAGATGGGAAAGCTGAGGCACAGAGAGGTTAAATAACTTGCTCAGATCACAGGAAATAAGTGGGAGAACCAGGGTTTACCCAAGCAGTCTGTCTTTGAAGTCCATGCTTATATCATTATGCATGCTGCTGCTTCACAGGAACAGAGGCGTATTTTATACTCTGATTATCATTTGGCAAGTGAAGTCATACCACCCATCATTCCTCCCTCTTCTTTCTTCTATGAGCTCAAGTTAGTTATGGGCAATGATAAAACTTTTTGTCTTCCTCTCAAAAATAGTTAAAAACTAGAAAAAGAAAGACACTCTATTTGGCATTGCATTACTGCTAACGTCTTTTCCCTTTTAATATTTTGACCACTGCCTTCTCTCAGAGAGTATCCAATTGAGAATACTTCTTGGATTGGTTTTCCTGTGATAGCACCATAAACACAAACATACGTATTTGAAGGGGGAATATAAATGGTTGTGAATAAAAGAATACCAAAAAAACAAAGGGGAAATTATTTTAAGTACACTTAAGTTTGGATATGAGAAAAGTATATTAAATTACATAATTTAGTGCCATGAGGAGATGCTAGGATGCAGTAGTTAATGCAAATGAAGCCATTCAATTTTTAATGCAGAATTCAGTTTAACTAAAAAACTGTGAACTGCCTACTTTGTACTGTGTTTTATTGTAGACACTGTGGAAATAGATTTGAATAAGAGACATCCCCTTTCCTCAAAGAACTCAGTCTAAAGCAGAAGATCTTAACTGGGGTCTCTAGATCTCCTAAAAATGAATGGAGAATTCTGTATATATGAGCATATCAGAGTAGTGTTATGGTTTCCATCAGATTCTCAGACGGATCTGTAACCTAAAAAGGTTAAGATCAGCTATTCATAAGTTAGTACAGTTTACATACAAATGATTCACCTTAGTTTTAGTGACACCAGCACTTATATTTTCTTTAATTATATGGTTAATTGGTTTCTAAATTTGTCTCTGCCTCATATTTTTCTTGATTCCAGCTACTTTTCATCTCTTAAGTAGACTGTTGGAAGAGTCACCTATATGATCTCAAATGTTCAGCCTCTCTTTCCAAACTTTCTTCCAACTTCTACTAGTCTTGTTTCCCTGAGAAAGGATTTGGATTGTTTATTTAACTTTTGAAACTAATTTATGTCCTGTTGCTTACAGGATTTAGTTCCAAACTTGTTATCTTAGCAAAAAATTCTGTGTAGACTAGCATCAAACAATGGCTTTAGTCTCCTCTCCTAATACATCCTGCTATGGACCCGGTACTCTGGTCATGCCAAGCTCTTCACACAGGTTCATGAGCATACCATATATAGCCTTTGACTGGATCCCTTATTCAGATTCAGGATATGCACGTGTTAAGGTTTAGAATTGAGACAGATAAGGATGTAATTTCTGCTTTCTGAAATTGTGTTTGTTGTCTTAATGATTTGGAGAAATAAACTAAATGCCTAAGTAAGAACAACTTCCAAACAGCTGTAACTGGTATGAATACTAAAAGTTCATTTATTCTTGGAAGATTTTACTCACTGTTCAGAGTGCACTACAGATGAACTGTCTTTTATATATATATATATACATAAAATACTCTCAGATTTCTAATTAATACAAGATCAAGAGACAGATTGTTGTAAGTCTATGAAAAAGACTGATCCTGTTGGTTCCTACTTTGAAGCTCTCATAATCTTACCAGGCAATTCATAGAAAAATTTGATTCCCATATAATCTTCAAAAAGTTAAAAGCAACGTGAAAGTCTAATTCTGACATGAGTGGAAAGGCATTCCGGTGATTTATTCTTACTGATGATCAAATCTCCCCTTGCCCCCTTTGTTGCTGGGCTTTTTTAAAACCTGAGTTTGGAGGCCGTCACTTCAGAGTTTCAGAGAAAAGCAAGAAGCACTGTAATTTCTGGTTCATTTTCAATAATAGTTCTGATATAGATGATTTATTTGATGATGGAAAGGAGTATCTAGAATTCAGCCTCATGTCAATTAACATGAGTATTCATGGACACCAGAAGGGAATAGAGAAAGTCCAAGGAGAAATCAAGTGGTATTATCAGGAGCAGCTGGGGACTCCATGGTGGCCCTGTTGGCATTCATTTTCTGTCTAGTCGCATGCCACTTCTGTTGGTTAGATTGTTGTTCCAGTGTCAAATGCGATGTGAAATGGAAGTCTTGACCACCTGTGGTTACTGAATAATCAGTTGTCTTTTTTCTTTTTTCTAAAAAGCATATTCGAGCTCTGCCAAACTCTCTTTTGACTTTTTAAGCTACTTTTGTGTTGAGTGAAGAGTGTAATATTTTATTTTGTGAAAAATAATTTAAGTTGCTCACTCTAGAGATTGCCGAATTTTATTATGAAATAAATACTGTGTGTGTTTGTGTTTTTAACATTTAAAGATCCATCGGATTTCGAAGTATGATGTTATTAGTATCTCATTTATTGTTAATAGTGATGACATTTTCTTAGAATTGTTAAAGAACGATGGATATATAGTATCTTAGCTTAATAATATGATATATCTTAATGTGCCTAAACATTACAGAAACACTAATTATCATAGAACAACATTCAGAGTGAGTCAGTTTCTTCCTGAAGTCTATCAAAAGAATAAAAAGATATCTTTTTAAGTTGATCTTCTATAAAGGTTGGAAATACAGCTGAGACTGCAGTATGTCATTATAGCAAGGATCTAATATATGAAATGCAGCCTTAAACACTGAAGGAATTCATTCAGTGCACATGACACAGAAAGGCTTTTACTTGTTCAGGCTCACTGTCAGCTCCTGGGATGCTTTATTTACCCAAAATAATTTTAATTGCTATATTATAGCTGTGTCTTGAAATACCTCTTATATAAATTTGCTTACAATCTAACAGTCAGTTATGTGTTTTCGATGTTTGACTAGGATAGTGTTATGTGTGAAATACTGTTCAGAAAATTTAACAAGAGAGAAAAGAGAAAAATGCATGTGTTACTTAAAAATAAGTCACAGAATAGGGCCTTAATTATGGTATGGTAAAGATTCCTATTTTTATATGGTGCTTTTTATAAGCTTTTAAATTTCTAGTTACCTTTGTACATCAAACTTAGCATAAGTTATTGTGATGCTATAATGCATACTGTTGTTAAACCAGTGTGGTTATTGTGCCAGTTCTAATAATGAGAATTTCATTGTTTAGGGAGAGCAGTCTCCTACACTGTAGACAAAAGTGTAATTACTTTTGAACGATGTGGAATGTGCTCAGTTTAATAGCATGGAGAATAGATTCAGAAAGATTCAGATAAAGTAAGCTTGGAAGCCATATGTGCCGTGTGGCAGTATAAAATTATGAGAGTAGGCAGTATAATTCTACACACACATACCCGATTTCACACAGTTTATCTATAAACTGTTGTTTCTGTAAGAGATAGTCTTGCTTATCTGAAAAAGGCCAGTTCAATTGAAACAAGGTAAAAATGGTGACAAGTTTGTATTTGTTTTTTATGGTAAATTGATGTTTATCATACAATGAAATTACATTGTTACAATCATTATTCTGTAAATGTTGTCACAGAATACTACATGAAGCTGTTTATCTAAATATAATCCCAGGCTTCTGTTTAAATGTAAGTGGTTCGATCTTTATACTTGCATTGTTTTGGGAAATTACCCCCAAGGCTAGCAAGAATGGGAATATGTGAAAAACAATCATCTGGTGTCCATCAAAGCCACTGGATAAGTTGTGCAATCGATCATTTTGTTCTATTGCCATACAATTCCATTCGATCCAGTGGTGGGAGGGGAAGTCTAATGTTAAGTTGAGAAAACTTTCATTCGTATCATGTCCATAGTATTTGAAGTATTACTGTTGAGTGTAAAGTTAATTGAACCTTGAGAAATTAATGAATATACTCTTCACATGAAAAAAGTACTATGTGGGACCTGAGAGCTAGTTCAGGATACCTAATGAGGGTCTACTATTAGCATCCCACACGATACTATGCACTGATAGAGGAACAGGTAAGAACTTCTAAAGCTGTGTTAATGGGAAGGGGGAATATATTTGTGTAAATAAGATTTGGTCTAATGGAATTTAATGGCTTTCATTTAATAGGCAATGTTGCCGAAGATTCAGTTCAAATATATACAATGAATACTTACCAGCAGAGACATAGAAATGAGTAAGAACCAGTCTTTTCCCTCATGTAGCTTTTTGTGTAATATAGAAGTAAGATAAGCAAAACAATCACCATAATGTAATATAAAATATTAGAACTCTGATATAGGAGATTCACAGTTGAAAAGTATCTCATTTTTGGGGATCAAAAATAGATTATTTTTAGATATTAAAAATATATGTATACCCATTGGATCCATTACCATTAATGTAAGGTCTTTATTTTACATTGGAATATAGTTTTGCTTTTATCATAAGTATTTTTTTCCCAGCAGAAATAACTCATTAAAAATAAAAAGTGAGTTTAAGAAAAGGAAGACAATACTGAACATAAAGTATACTATGAAGCTAGTAAAATATGTACCTCATGTTATTATTAATACAGATAAAAAGAACTACCTTAGATATTGAAGTTTTAAATGTTTCCTTTCTTTATCTGGGTGACCACCTTAAATGTAATGGGCACAATGATGAAATACTTGGCTGAAATACTGGAAATAGTAAGGAATCTAAGAAACAATACTGGAGACTTGCATGAATGATATTCCTGATTTTGTGGCATACATAGGTGGTCATCTTTATCTCATTTGTTATTCTCAGATCTGCATTTGAGAAAAGAAAGGATCATTTATATTTGGAAATTAAAAATAATGAAAAGTTTCTGTGCAACCAGACTTTATTCTGTACCATAGATGGTTTGTTTTCAGTTCTTCCTCATTTTTTCCTTTGATTCCTCTTTTGCCTCTCTTCTTTCTCTTTCAATTTGCCTCTATCAGAAAACATTCTTAATGGGTCCTCTTGTGGATTTCAATAGAGCCATTATCAAGAAGGGAGACAGAGTAGGAGAATCAGCACCATTGTGCTCTGATATATACTTCCTTCCTATTTACATATATTGCTTCTTGGGGGATTGCCAGACCTTCCTGCACTCAGTCTATGTTTCTTTTAGTGCATGTAAACAAAGATCAATTGGTTATATGATAAAGTTTTAACTGGTTTTAGTAAACAGGGACAGTATAGTGAGTTTCTTCAATTTATTCTAAGAATCTGTTATTTTACTTTTCTTTAATAATCTGATGTTGATAATAAGTGGTAATTGTATTTTCAATATCCTTACTTGGCAAAACAAGACTTGAAACTCAATTTTGTTTCCAAATTATTTTTCGAAATTGGACCTAGTGAATTTCTAGGAACTCTAATGCTTTAACAGATATTGATGTTCTTTATGTGCCTGTTACTAGCTTCCATTTTTAATTACTTGATGGCATTTGCTACTACAGTCCTTGATTTAACTAAATTAACTCTTTTTGTCTTCAAATGTATTTCTTTCTTAAATTTTAGATTTTTTAGTGATTGTTAAAAGGTATAAGAAATAGGGATGAGATCATTTGCATAACTAGAAAGTAATTTTGATATTGATGTCACTGTATAACCTTAATATGAGTGATAATAGCAGTACATTTGTCATTATTTTTAATTTTATGCTTGCAAATGACAGTCACCTAAGGGAATCCTAAGGGAATCCAAAATAGGAATCCTGCAGTGCTGGTGCCTGATTTCTAGGAATTGGAATGAATATACAAGACTTGATAATTCATTTGTCCATAGGACCTCAGAGTATTTTAGATAATACTTACGCCATATTTCCTCTTGACCGTATCAGTTAGATACAACTATCTATTGTATCTAAAAAGGGAAAAATGATCTTTGTGTAGCAGCCTCTTTAAAAAGCACAACCATTAGCCTTTCATTTGGATCTTAAGAAAGGGAAGTCATACAAATAATATAAGGGAGTACAGTATTGGATTTTGAGCGTAATTTCTTTCTTTCTTTTTTTTTTATATATTTTGACAATTAGACTCATATAGCTTTCTCTTTTAAAAATATGTACAATGATAAATACTTGAGTTTTGAGGTGATAAGTTAAAAAATAAGAAGAATTCTGTAGTATGGAAAAATCTAATAGATGGGGGGAAGTATTTTCAAGAAAACATGATTTCTTAAGAAATGACAATCTGATCTAAACATCTGTATCCCCATAATATGCTGAAATTAAAAAAAAGAGAAATGACAATCTGAACTCAAAATAGTTAGAACACTATTGGTGCCGCATTGGGTGAATTTAAAAGCATTAAATATATTTAAACCCTTTTCCTTCTTCCACAGGTCTGAGATGCCAATAATTTGTACTGGCATTAAGGCTGGCATTAAAACAAAATTCATGATAGTATTTCAGTACGCTAACCATTTGATCATCTTGGGTCCTTTTTTCTCCCTGTTTCTTTTTTAGAAAGTAATTTTTTTCCTCTGTATTCTACTAGGTAGGGCAGGGGCAAAGTACTTTGGTATTAGAAATAGGAAATAAAGATAACACTAACTTAAAGTGACAATTGTAAATGGTCCATTTGGTTACATATCTCCTTTGTGCAAAGGCAAAATGCCTTTTAAAATTTTCTCATAGACCGTTTTGAGGAGAGAGCCATGTGAGCAGATGAGGTGTGATATAAGGAGAGCAGCCTTGGCCAGCTCTGTGACACTGACATCACATGATAAAGTAAATGAACACAAGTGACTGGGTTTTGTGTCTTATTTAGTCAAGGCTGCTTCTGTGGCAGCAGGACAAACAATGTTATCATGATAGAGAGAAGCAGTGTTTACTTCAGTGTCTCTTCTTAGCTCTTAAAAATCCAGCCTGTCTCTAGATAAAACAGTTAATCCTGTTTGCCGATATCCCTAAACTATAACATAATATTCTAAGGGTTAATAAAAAATTTTAAATTTTTATGTCCATTAAGGTAGGATATGAAAAAGACAGGGTTATAACTCCAAAGGTACCATTAAGAAGCTTTTTATCTATGTTAAGAAATATAAAATAGGTGCCATGTAAAAATTCAAAACCTATTATTAAAGAGAAAAACAAGTTACAATGATTTGTAGTTTTGTACTTAATAATGTACTAAGCCTTGTAGCCGCCTCTCTGGCCACTACTAGGCCTTTTCCTCTGTGTAAACATACATCCTGGAGGAGGGGAGATGGCTAGGCTGTTATCAGTATCCATCTTTAGGCTTTGTGGCAGTGGCTGGCATGCTTTGCACCACTAGGGACACAGGAGCCAGAGAACATGCTTCTTGTGTATCTGAGATTCTGATTTCCCCAGGGTCATCAGTAGAATATAAGAAGCAACTTTGAAAGTCTTGCGTGAATATATCTTACAGCCTGTCCTCGGTCTGATAGCTGTAACTCGAATATGGGAATTTTATGTGTACCCGATACCCTACGTTTATTTCAGCCAAATCCTGTATTAACCCCCTAAATTCAGCAACTGTGATGATCCCCAATTTACAGATGAAAAATAGTCTTGGATAGTTAAAGTAACTTGCCTAATAAGTAAGTGTTAGAGTTTGTGTTCATGACTTTGGAGCCCAAGTACTTAATAACTGGGCTCACTGCCTCTCCACTCATATACACAATAAAATCCTTTTTTATAGTTTATCAAATAAACAATTTTAAAAGCCTTTGGAAATACTTGTGCAGAAGGCAGGTAGAACAGTCTTTACTTGATTATTTATTCTGCCCTAACTCAGAAATAACCTATTTTTATTAAATCTTTTTAGCTGGCTTTAAATGGGCCAAGGGATTTGACTATTTTAGAATGTATAAAGAAGTTCTATATAGACTGTTGGGCAATATATGGGATTCCAAAGGATTATTTGTTAAACCTTTCACATAACAATTAGTATTAAATTTTGTTCTGGCTGTAAGAGAGTTGGCATAGCATAGTGGTTAAGCACATGGCCCCTGGTGACAAAATTACTGGGTAGATTCCAAGTTCTGCCGTTTGCATGGCATTTGGAAAGCTATGGAAATTTTTTAACCTTATTTTTGCCATCTGTAAAATGGGGTTGATAAAAATAGTATCCAACTCAGAGGGTGCTTATGTTTAAAAAAGTCAGTACACACATAAAGCACTCTGGTGCCTGACATATAGCAACTACTCAGTAAATGTTAGTTATTAGTTAAACAAGTACCTAAATAAATAAGTTCTGTGATCTAGGAGAAAATGGCACATTATATTAAATGTCAGATGCATTCAATTCTCATAAATTTCAATAACCTATAGAAAAACTTTAAGCTAAGAAAAAATACTTTTGAAATGAGAAATCAGATAGTGTAGCAATCTCAGTCTGTTGTCGTTCAAAGGAGAGCTTTCATTCAGTCTGAGATATTATCTCCTGATCAGATATTTATGACAGATTCAGTTATCATGAATATTGTTCATTGGCAGCCAAATTTTTGCTTAATGTTGTTCAGGCTGTTCAGGAACAACAGCTACCTCTACTACCACCACTACCACCACCACCACCAAAACTAAATCTATTTAAGCCAAGTCAAAATGGCATTTTTAGAAGATTATGATTTGTATAATGCAGTGGTAAAGAGCCCAGGCTTTCACTTAAACTGCTTGGGTTCCAACCATAATTCCAAATCATATGAGGTATGCGATCTTGTCTCAGTTTTGTGGCATCGTTGTGCCTTCATTTTCTCGTGTTAAAATGACAATAAGAAGAATTTCTCCATATTTAGAAGTGTTACGAGAACTAAATCATAGAATGGCTTTGAACTAAGCCTGGCACATAGCAGACACTTAATAGATGCTGTAGTTCTTGAATAGTTTGTATTCTGTTGACTAATTAGTATTATTTACCTGAACAAAAGACTGTGTTTTCTTTTGAGTCCCAATAGTCATGTTTTACTTTTAGTAACCTGGGAGAATATCACTGACATCCCCCTCCTATTTTAAGTGATTCAGTAGTCTTACTGGTAAACTCTGTCAGTATCCTTGAGTGTAATTCACCGTGAACATGAGATGCAAAGTCATTTTAAAGTAGAAAGCTCTGTGGTTCCTTTGGGGTAACACGTTTCTCTGGTTTACCACTGTATCCCTAGAATCTGGCACAGTGGCTGACACACAGCAAATATTTCAAAATAGTTGAATGGATAAATTAATGAATGTCTCCTATGCTCACAGAAGGTACTCTGAACATAACTTTTCTTATCTAAATCTTGAAGTAATGATATTGAATTCGTAGGTAGTTGATATAACCATTAGGTGAGATAATCACCTACCACAGTACTTGTCATATAGTAAGTATTCAGTTAAGGTGAACTCCCTTTCCGTCACCCTTCTAATCCTCTCAGCCCAGCTACTCTCCAGTTCACTCTGATAGAAGATTATAGTCATTTTTCTGTAGCTTCATATATTACACTTTTCCAGTTTACCAGAAAAAGTAACAATATCAACACAACAACACAAAACCAAACGATACTTTTGGAATAGGATATATTTTAAAATTGCTTAATTTTCCTACATGAACATCCTAAAGGCTAAATAACAATAATTTGTTTTAGGACATGGTTAAGGGGGCTTGTGATTATTACTATGGTTTTATTGGTATGTCTACTTGTTTTTACATTTCAGTTCACTTTAAAATTCCTACTCATTGAGGAATTTTAGAGGTACTATGAGGGGTTCAGTCCTTTGTTTATTAGTATTGTGCTTATTTCTCTTAGTGCTTTGATCTCTCTTTTATTGACAAGGAGAGCTTGAGATGATGTTAAAAGGATACAATATGGGGAAAAGGCACAATACACGTGGATTTTTATAATAACTCGCCTGTCAGAAATCTGACATGTGGCACCTAAAACTGACAAACCCAACCAAAATATGTATATCTCCAACTGCTAATTCTCGATGATTAAACTTATATTTCTGCCTTTGTTTTATTGGGTAAATGCTTATCACTTTCCTAACGTACTTCATGTTATCTTTCTATTTCCTATTGTGTGTGAATTCTTCCCTGTTCACTTATGTCCTCTTCGGTGATTCTATAATTATTTTTGTTTTACATATATAGAACCATGTTTTCCCCCCTTTTTACATATGGTGTTTTTGCTTCATGCAGGGAGAACTACACAGATGACACTTTTTAAAAATCCAAATTTTATTCAGTTTTACATTATGTTTATAACCCTGAATATCTCCAAAATGTCCTTACCTAAAACATTTTATTGTTTTATTACTGGATTTATACCAGTAAGTATATACCAGCTTTCTTAGGGATAATCTTTAAGCAGAACTTAGTAAGACAAGCTTTGAAAACTATCATTCCTAGGAAAGTAAATCTCGAATCATGAAACATCAGTTTAATCACTCCCCTTGACAGCTTAACACGACAGATTGAAATATAAAAGCCGATGCAAGTGGGATCAATGGATTATCTAAGTCCCTGAACATCTTCTTTTAAATTGGGGGACTTGACAGTGTGGTTGTGAGAGGAGTGTGTATTGTGTGTCCCTTGTCATGTGCAGAGCATTAAGTTTTCAGAGATTAGTGCTGAGTGGATGTGGTCTACCTGGACATGATGAAGCAAGGAGAAAGAAATTGCAAGAGAATGAAAGAGAAAAGTGGGGGCGGGGGGGGGCTAAAGGAAGAGAGGAGGGATAGAGAGATTTACATGTGAGAACTCAGGGGGCTTTGTCATGGCAATTGTATAAAGTGATATACAGTGCAAATTGACTTGAGCATGTCCCCGGATAGCAGGCGGTTTACAGCCTCCAGGAGCTGAGATTACTGCTTTATCTTGTCATACTAAATTAACATGGCAGCACACTGTTAAACAGTGGTGACCTCTTCATCTGGGGAAATTGCTGCCTAGAAGAGAGATGGTATTTAAGTCTCTCTCTCTCTCTCTCTCTGTACCCACCCCTATATAGCCTTAAAGCAATAAAGCAATTTGGGGTTAGACTGTAGCTATTTTAAAATTATTATAGAAAAATATTTTTATATTAAGATGGCAATAGATAGGTTTCAATTAGATCAAATAGCCACTTTGGGTAGAATAATAAGAGTTTCTTTATCTGATGTTCAAAAAATGGTATCTCATCTTTATACATTGGAATTAAAAATATATTTGTGATCATTTCACTTCAGTCCCTTATTGTTATGCTACAAATAGCCCATTTATTGTGTAAGAGTTCATTTCTATACTGTCCATAAGACTTTATTGGTGATGATCTCTGTAAGGGGAGGGAAGACTCAGGTACTTGTTCTCTCCCACTGAACAGGCAGAGGGATAGCCCAACAGAACTAGCAAGGGAATTGTGCCTGAAATAGAGGCAACCAGGTTATCTCTTCTTTCCAGAGATTACCAGGTACTACTTTGTTCCCTAGGTTCTTTTAATTTCTTTATCAAAAGGGGATGGGGAGAGGGAGAGGGAGGTGGGGGGGAGAGGGAGAGAGAGAGACAGAGAGAGAAAGTCAAAAGATCAATTTGTCTTACTCCTCTGCTGTAGCTATTCCCTTCGTGTTTTTCTAGAATCTACATATAGGAAATATGCTAACAATTTTTTCACCTATCTTAAAATGTTAATCAATCAAAATCCAATATGTAATTTTCTTTGCTCAATAATTGCTATTGGAATTTGAGTCAAAGGAAGGGGTAAAGTAAATACTGGAATATGGGTGTCTATGTCCCCAGCTCAAGAGTCTCCATCTCTAACGTATAGCCCTGTGAAAGCTTCCTCACTAATCTCTAGAGCAAATATTCTTAAGCTAGGTATTAAACCACTTTAAAAGCGTTGTAGGATGAGCTTTATGAAATCTGTTTACCCCCTGAAACTGTGTGATATATGCTCTTACAAATTTTTCTAGCGAGTGTTCATAGCTTTCATTATATTCTGTAAGGGACCTGAGCAAGCAAAATAGATATTGCTTCTCTAGAGCTTAATTCTGTCTTAGGGTGTTAACTGGGATACATCCTCTCTTTGGGGCTGTGTATCTAGAAAGTGAACTACTGATGTACAGGCATAGCTATTATCCTGCTTATTTTTTAATTAGGAAGTATATTCACCTACCTTGCCTTGGAGAGTTTTTCAAGGCTGCCATGCTGGAATTAGAGTCCACCTACTGCTCTTGACCACTTGAAACTGTTTATCTAGCATCCTTTTTGTTACTTTTTGAACCATAGACCCACTTTAATTTTAGTATAAGGATGAGTTTTAGTTCTCAAGTGCCCTAGATTCAGGGTCCAAACCCTAGAGACACAAAAAGACCATTTAGCTTGTGAAGAATATGGAACAAGGGCAATACATTTTTTTCCCATTTTTCTTGATAAGTTGCTTTCTCAAATCCAATGTCTCCTCCTTCCCTTTTTCCCCAAGTCAGCATATTGCCACACTGGGAAAAGTAAAACACTCCTTAATTTAGGAGTGACTTAACTAGTTAAATCTATCTTAAGATACCCTGATAGCATACTGTTTGATTAATACAGGATTTTTTAATGCCAAAGCAGTTTGCTTATGTTTAGTGTTGTCATACACATAGTATTTTTTCAAAGAAGAGAAAATAAAAAAAGACCAAAATTTTTACCAAGTTGCCTTTGTATGCTATATATTATTTGGGAGCTAATATTAAAGAGTGACTATTAAAGGCAGTCTTTTCCTCCTTCTTCTTCCTTTCTTCTTCTCATTGATAATTTCTTCTTCCCTTGCTTTTTTTTTTATCAGATTAGATGCATTAGCAACTCTTTCAGTTAAAATAGTCACTAAGTAGCCACTCTCTCCTACATAGAATTATTTCTAACATTGAAAAGTAATTCTTTTAGTTAAGTTCAGGACTTAGAGGTAAGTTGATATGATGTTATCAGAAACATTAAGAGTTTCCCTATTCTTCATGTCAAATATCTATTTGTTTAATAAATATATTTAATGAACACTATGCATACTCATGTATTAAAACTTGAAGCAGTTCTTTCAGATAAATTGTGAATTTGATATAGGAAGCAATGGAGGACAGACACAGTTTTATATCTTATGAAGCAGCAGCATGTCAAAAAGTAATAGAAGACTCTGATGAACTTGACTATCACTTCCTAACTGCTGTCAGGAGTAGCCTAAGGGGCAGGCCACAACCACCTAAAATATGGAATGGTAGAGAGCCTTATTCTGAGAGTGGATGCCTGCAATAAGTAGAATATTTGAATATTAGAGATTCCTTTTGAGGAGTTCCTTAACATTTGGAAAGTCAATGTGATATGGTATTTTCCACAAATAGCAGAAAGTCTAAGAAAAAGAGGAAAGAAAATATAAAACAAAAAGAGAAAGCCTATAAAACGGAAAGTAAAAATGATTGTCAGTTATCACACTAAATGTAAATGGGTAAACTTCTTTTTAAAAGGTTACTATTTTCTGAGTTTGTTTAAATATAGTTTCATACTCCTTAAAAAAGGCAGACATAAAACAAAATAATATGGAAATGGTAAAAATAGAAGAGTAAAAATATAGTAGGCATCCACAAACAAAAACCAAAGGTAACATTATTAATATCAGACCTGGTTGAATGAAATTCCTGGGATAGAGTCCTTTTATGTTGTTATATAGAGATAAAATGTCCTGAGTATTTATTCACTAAATGAATTTATAAAAAGGAAATAGTTACTTTAATATATTGGATTCTACAAAGCAAAACGGTTTTAGAAATATGGGATGTTGACAGAAACAAAATTATACAGATATATTTTGAAGTATCCTTTTCTGTTTGACAAATGGATTAGAAGGAACACAAAGACATGGAGGATTTGACAAATGTAATTAATAAGGTTGACTTATATATCTAGGTATAGATCACTTGAAAACTTTTGTGAAACTATACTACTAAATAATTTTGTGTTAAAAAAGAATTGAAACTAATTTTAAGCCTCTTAAAAATAATAGCATGAATATCATGTGCTAAAGCTCATCTGATCAAAGTTCTAATATTTGAGAAATTTATAACTTTAAATGCCTGCATTATTAAATAAAATGAATGGGGAAAAAAACTAAATATTTAACTTTAGAAGCAGAAAAAAATTTTAAAAAACTAATGCCAATGAAGGCATAAAACAGAACCTAAAGAATATAACAAAATAAATGAACTGGGAGAACATCAGGCAAGCTTTCTCCTATATTGATAAATGAAAAAGAACAAACAAATGGAAAATTAGAAGTGATAAAGGGTGATGTTATTACTATTATGAATATTATAAATTATTATAATATATTCTAGCATTTTCAAAATTTGGTTCTAAAGAATAGATGTTCCATATAATGTTCAAGACAAAGGTTCGATAGTCAAGTCAATTCAGAAGACATTTCATAATGTATCCTATGTTTTGATATTCACATTCCACTTGGAATATTAAAGATTTTCAGAAGTTAGTTCTGTTGTTCGGAGAGCTAGGTAGTTTTATTTTGCATGGAGATTCCCACACTTAATCATTAGAACCCTTCCATAATATATATCCTATTAAATATAAATCATTGGGAAATAATATCCCATTGAACACACAATGGCCAATGTGGCTGCATAAAATTATTTATAAATTTCATAATCTCATTGAAATTTAAGATTTCATAGGACTACAAAGAAAGGAGGAAACCTAAAGAGATTCTATGAATGAAAAACTTTTTTTAATTCAAAGAATAATTTCCAAAAATGGCAGCTGTAACTACCAAGGTATATTCAACTTCTAGAAATAGAGAATTCACATGCTGTATAAAACTGTTTTCCAGAGCCAAAGATAAATTTTAAACTTTTCCACAATTAGCGTAACTGTAATACCAAACCCCCCTTCCAAATTAAAAAAAGAAAAAGAAAAGAAAACATAACGTACTTTGAATATAGATGCAAAAATTTTAAATAAAATTAGACAAAGTTATCAGTGCTTTTTATTAGACTTTTAATAGACCACGCCTAAAAAAAGTTAATTTGGGAAATGGAAGGAGAGTTTACTAAAAGAAGTATATATTAGCATAATTTATATTAGAGTTCAACAAACTACTGCTTGCTGGCTTCCTAGCCAAATCTGGCCCACTGCTGGTATTTATACATAAAATTTTATTGATCAGAGCCATCCTAATTCATTTACATAGTGTCTATGGCTGCTTTTGTGCTACAGAAATAGTTTTAACAGGGGCCCAATAGCCTGTAAAGCCTGAAACATTTACTGTATGGCCTTTTACATAAAATCATTGCCAGCCCCTGATCTGTATTCTCACTGACTCAAGGGGATATCTTATATGAAAATGCTGAGAAAGGCATTTGATAAAACTCAATGTCCACTGCTTTATATAGCTTTTGTCAATAGTTAATAGAGTGGTACTGGTACAATCTCTAACGGTTGCTTCAAACTTAACGATAAAACTCTCTTGTTCCCTTTAAAGTCAGGAATAAGTCGGACTGGGTCACTACCACTACTTTGATTTAATACTAGTTTAGGAGGTTTCTTCTTACCTTCCTTCCTCCTTTCCTCCTTTCTTTTTGTCCTTCCTTCTTTTTTTCCTTTTCTTCTTTCCCTCTCTCCTTTCTTCTTTCCTTTTTTTCTATCGTAAGTTCTGGTGGAACTTTTTACTCAAAAAAAAACAGTGAGGATTTTTTTTTCCAGAATTACAAGATATTTTAATCAGGAAAAAGACAATGGGGGAATTTGGTCAGAACTGTAGAACTTAAAATGATATTCAGAAGTCCTTAGGTATTCTAATGAAAACCTTTTAGCAGACAACTTTCTTAATGATACAGAACAAATGATTTTCTCTTTATTCTTTGATTTTTTTTTTTAGAAAAGTCGATTTATAGCTTCTCTTCATAATGCCTCTTTATGTTTCATTTTTAAAATCAAAGATTCTCCTTCATGATTATTGAACAAACACTTCCTGCTTTGTTATAAGGTTACTTCACTTCGATGGAAAAAAAAAACTCTTCCTCAACTCTTACTTACAGACATAACATTAGGTAAACTATACAGTCTTAATTTAAGATGCACAGAGAAAATCCACTGTCCCATCATCATAACCTTGAACAAGCACTAGGAAATAGAATGGAGTTTGATGACCTACTCTTAAACTCTTCAGCATTCCTAGAAAATGTCTGTGTAGGGACGTAAAGCCTGAGGTCTTTTGCTATAAATGACTACGCACTCAACAAATTTGTATTGTTTTGCCCTGCTTCCTTGGTACTCAGTGGTTTGGGTTGGAAAATAGTATAGATACAGGACATCAAGAAGTTTGCTTTAGGTACATTCTGTCGTAGTATTTTTTCATGATTTATAGGACTAATCCTTTCCCTTAGTAATTCCTCAATTTTGGTTCTGATTTACATATTCTCCCTAAAGAGTATATTTACACTTAGTAAAGTGCCTGGACTTACCTTGTGCCTCTTTGAATTTGTCTTCGTATCTACATAATCTTAGGATCATATTTTTACTTTATCTCCATTCCTATAACTCTATCTTTTGTTTAAAGTCTTTTCTAAGTTACTACTTGTAATATTTCAAATTTCTCTAATAAATGATAGGTCTTTAACTAGTGGATGAAACCTATTGTGTCCATTAAATGTTCCTTTCCCTTCCTTTCATTTTAAGGGAATTTAAAAAAGAATAGTTTAATTGGGCTCCCTTCAAATATCATAGAGATTTCTAAGAGCAATAAGGTTATAGTGTTCTTTATATTAAGTTCAGTGCTTCGCTGAACTTGACTGCCTCAAGTCCACAACCAGCAGCAACTACTCGAGGACAAAATGTGGCACTGGCGTTGATGACCCCTTTGAATAGCTATCGTATGAATTTATTAAGCATAAAAAAATGAATTTTGAAATTTAATTTTCAAGAGAATGTTCATCTAAGAATTTAGATAAGGAAACATCATTTTAAATCTTACCGGAAATGAATTGTCTTCAAGTTTCTAGGCCAGAGAAAAATTATCCTCATGTTTCCTTTCTCTTTCTGATATGATTTGGCTTTATACGTTTTCTCATGCTTATTTTCTCATTCTTTGATTTATTATACAAGAGAATGTAGTTTTGTGAATCATCATCTTTCAAGCACCTAATAGTCAAGATGTTTTTTATTCATAACATTCACTGCCAAGAGTTTCACAGTTAACTATACTTTTACCAAAGAGCCTATAATTCAATAGTAAAGTCCATCTAGTGAAAGTCATTTGTAATCAAATTATTGGGAAGTTCTTTATTTAATACTAACTTAACTATTGATAGCACAATGACCAGTGGACCACATGAGGCTTCTCGAACCTGCTTTGTGAATTTCTTAAAATTTATCCCCATGAGCTTTATATAGCCCTTTCCACAATGGTAGCAGTTCTTTACCAGTAGCTTCCTGTATACGTTTTGTGACAAAAAAAGAAAATGATATAATATAAAGCAGAAATAAGAGAGACTGTTTGATTTAAGGAAGAATATGGCATGGAAATTAGGGTATATGCAAAGAAATTATTGTTGGTGAGGGTGATATCCTTGGCTGCAGACGTACAAGCTGGATTTTGTGATAAAGATTCATTAACGTGTAAACAAGTGTCTTATTTTTGGTGTTAGCAATGACACTGCAGCTATTTCTTGGCCCTGAAATCAAGTGCTTAGAGATACTGATTTATTGAAAAATTCAAATACCAAGCCTGAGTTACAGGGAAAATGAGAAGCATTTTTGCTTATTAACTAGAAATAATGTAACTTTTAAGAATAATTCCTTTTCTTTGCTAAGACTGTCTCATACGAGGAAAGTAAAATATTAAACTAAACTTTGCTGTATTTTACATGTTTAGCAAGTTTGAGAGCAAAGGTCATTTTGAGTATGCAATTAGAGAAAATATTTTATTCCACTGGTCTAGCTTTGTTTATAGTCACTGAACATGAAGATGATCTATCAGGGTTGTTTATCACCCCTTAATTTCCAGTGTACACCTGGCTACCTTTGCCACTTAGGTTGGTGCCTCCTTTTCTTATACAGTTCCTTATGCAGCCTTCACAACTCTTTTGAAGACAGCCATTTTTCCAACAGTCTAAAATCAAGGGTGCATTTAGTAACGTTGTGATAGAACTCCCAACCTGTATAGTAAGGGGTTTCTATTAATAAATAGAAGTAAATAAATGTAACATGTACAAAAGATCTGGTGAGAATAAATGTGACATATGCTTATGTTGAATCAAGCTTTTCAAAGATGTTATACTGCCAAATGGTCTTAGAATAATCAAAAAAGGAAAGGATAATTGGGGAGAAAACCTTGTCATAGACAGGGGCAACTTATCCATTAGGAACTGTAGGCACAGTGCCTAGAACTCACATTACTTTCAGGGGCTCATGAAAATGTTTCGATTTCTTTTAAAATCAGAAGAAAATTTGAAGAAGAAAATGGCTGAAGAAAATGTTTTAATACCTAATACTAATATATTTGTTTTTGTACCAATAAAGTCATAAAATGAAATTGTAAACATTGTACTCTGTCATTCATTCATTCATTTTTATGGAGAAAGGGATTTACAAGGGCAAAAATTCTTAGGGCCCAGGAAACAAGTGATGTGGCCTGTTAGTAGGATAAACACGGAAAAATTCTGAAAAAGTGTTACAAGATTTCTTTTATATACAGCTCTTACCACTTCCCTCTTTTCTCTCCTTTTTTGTCCTCTTACCCACTCTTTCACATTCTGTGTTTAATCATTCTGGGTCTGAAGCTGGTATTTCATTCTTATTTACAGGTCAGTTTGTTGTCACAGTCCTACAGAAGATTGAATTGTAATATTGACCAGTCGATCCCAATATTTATCTACTGCCTAGACCAAAACAAAGATCAAGTTATTTTTCATTTTAGACCCATGTTAATTCATTTGTATGTTGCATAAAATGTAGTAGTTATATATATAGTTGTAGATTTCATTCAGATGTATGAAAGAGGCAAAAGTTGATATCAGAAAGAAAACTTGATTATTTGTAATTGTAATGCTTTTAGTTTAATGTATTAGCTCGATAGGCATTTAATCTCTTTAAATATTTTTCTCAAAGTTAATGCTTATTATTTTTGAGGAAAAATATATATATGCCTTCAAATTTTTATTTTATAATTTTAAAAAGGGAGTAGACCCATCATTTAATTTTGAATAGTTAAATATTTCTGTTACATTGAAATAGCTACCAGATTTTCATGGTGGATAGGGGATATTTATATGATCCCTGTAATTATAAAGAGATTTCCTTAGTGAGTGAAGTGCCTCATTTATACACTTCTGCGAAAGAAAAAAAAATCTGTATCATAGTAAATCTTGCCATAAGTAGCAATAGTGGAAAAAATTGAAAGATCAGTACAACTAGAAGTCATAGCTGAGAAATAAGAACACTGTAAAACTACTTGGAATGGCACAAATCCAATTTGGAATAAAATTTAGCACCAAGTCTATACCTGGTCTGTATAGGTGTTTATATAGTGTGTACCTGTTCTATACCTGGTCTATATAGCTAAAGGGAAAAAATAGGTTGAATGGTTATTGTGGGATTGTAATGAGAACCTTAGACCTTGTAGCTCAATAGACTCAGCTGTAATGTTGGACTATGTAAGTGAATATATGTCACTTATCTAGTGTAGCCTAACAATACTCTTAATTTGCATAAATTATAATTTGCATTGTTAAGTGCTTTCTTGACTGGAAAAGGAATGGGTGGAATTAGAATTTGTATTTATTGAGGAAATGTGTTAAGAATTTGATAGGCCTCTAGGTTTATAATGGAGGGTAAAATATGTTTCCTTTGGTATGTGGAAAAAGCTTGGAAATTAGGTATATAATCCTCACTATTACTTATGTTTTTGTCCCATTCTCCCATCTCCGTCATATTCTAGTTGATTTCCAAATGGTTTCTCAATGCTGTGTTAACTTTCCTTATACTCATGACATAAACTTCTGTAGACTCTTTTCTTCTCCATTTTGTTTTCAATTACTTCTCTTCCCTAATATTTTTCTCGTTATAAGCACCTTCTGTATTTAACTCTCACTTCAGTACCCTCCTAATACTGTTTGCATCCTAGGGGCATTCCAAATACCAGTATGATAGAAGAAAATTGTGGCAAAGGAGGTCATGTTTTACCTAAATGTTGAATGCCCAATCCTTCATTATAGTGACAGGGGAGAGAAGTCATTTCAAGTAAACTAATATTTATTGAGTATCTCCTATGTGTAAAATACATTGGATGTTGACGTGAGAAAGGCACATTTTCATCCTCTGGGAACTCAGCCTGGTGGGGAAAATGGATACACGTATAATTCTTAATTTAAGCTGTGATAATATTGTGGTGAGTGTTACAGATGGAGGGGTATATGATATGTCATGGGAGTTTGTGGAGGAAGAACAATACTTTCTGACTGAAGGAGAAAAAGAAATTGCTGACATATGGCTCTAGAACAGTGCTACTCAAAAACGTGGTCTGTGCTGCTGCTTTTATCAAGAAAGCCTTGCTATGAAAAGAACATCAGCTGAACTAAACAGGGTACTTAGTGATAGAATTGATTTCCATTCTGGAACAGCTTCTTATCTGTCGTGAACCAATGCTTTGAGGACCACCCTCCTTCCTAGAGGACCATGGCACACATTCAACATGCGTGTGTATATCACAATAAAACAGAAGTGAGTGGGATCATTTTAAAAAGTAGGGCAGTAGGGATTTTTTGTGGGACAGTGTTAGTGAAAAAAGGCTTCCTAAAAGCTAAAATATCTCAGCTGAGTCATAAGGATAGGTATGATTTAAAAATTCAAGATGAAGTGGAGAGAAATTAAAGGGAAGGAGATACTACAAATGTGGGAAAGAAAAAGAGCTCACAATAAGAAACAGATATTCTAGGTATGTTGTGAAAGTTATGTAGTGTACAACCTGTAGTACTGTTTGTCTTTTCAGAGAACTTACGGTTATGTGTGTGGAACACTAGGCAACTTAATTTATTTGATGTAGAGTGTGATTTCAAGGAGTCTAGTAAAAAGGGAAATAACATTGTTCAAAATGTAAGTATGGGCTAGGAATTATGTTAAGCATTTATAGCCATCGTGTCATATAATCTTTACAATCTTCTACAAACTGTCATTATTCCCACTTTACTGATGTGGATATAGAAGTGGCGAGAATAATATAGTTACACAGCCAGTAAGAATGAGCCTGATTTTGAATGACCATGTTTTAATGGAAAAAAGATGAAGAAGTAAAATAAAGCCAGATTTGGTGGGGGGCTTGGATGCTATAAAAAATTTGGAATTTATAATCTGTAATTGTGCGGAATCATGAAAGGTTTTGGATTTGGCTTTATGAAAATCCTATCTCTAAACTAAATAACGATTTACGTTTAGTTTAGTCATTAAATATATACCTTTGGAAAAATGTGGAAAAAAAATCTAATCCTGATCAAATCCACAGAAGCAAAATTGAGCCAGAGTTCAGTCAAGAATAGGATAGGAATGAAGGGAGATGAGTGTTTTGTTTAGGAAAATCCCTCAAATGTTTTGGCTGGTACTGGCTTATTTGTAGTGAAATACATAAAGTGTCAAATAAGTTCTGTGAAATAGGACCAGACATTTTTTGTCTGTGTTTCAGAACAATATTTGTACATGTAAACTAGGACTGAATTATATAGAGATCGCCACAAGCAAAAGTGAGTGAAAAGTAAGGGTGGGTTTTCTGAAAAGTATGTGATATGAGGAGTATCTGTGTTTACTTTCCTTGTTCAAATAAAAGAAAAATCTTTTGCTCTTGCTTCAAAATATTTGTAATCTATTTTCTTCCCAGTTTTAGAGTTATTTATTCTGCTTAGGCCAATCAAACTGTGGCAAAATTTGATAAATAATTAAGCATTTTGGATAAATCAACAAAAAGAAATCCTGTCTTATCTTTCCTAGAAATATACTGAGTGGAGCCATGAAATAGAATAGTTCACTGCAAGTAGAAAAAGCCAAATAGAAAATCTGATTAAGCTAGCTAATATTAAAAGCAGGTGAAAATTTTACACATTTATTGAAAGAAAGCAAGAAAAAAAAATGATGGAAGGAAGGAAAAAAATGAAAGAAAAGTTATGATTTTTGTTATTCACATTTTCAAAATGTCATTTTTTTCCCAATTGTGTTTAAAACTACCAACTTGCAATTCAGTTAAATCTATCTATCTACTCATATTAGCAATTAAAATAATAATTTTTATGTTAACTGTTTTGTATGTAGGATTTTTTTTACTGTCCCCTTTGTTATTTATATACAGCTAGAGCTTAATTTATAGATTGGCTTTTCAAAGTAAGAGACATCACTGTCCCTTTTGATGGCATAGTGCCTGGGAAAAACCTATTCTTTTCCGTATGGACAGATCTAGCCCACTTAATTCATCTCAGTGGTGGCAAATGGTACAAATTCCTGATTTATTTTTTATGTGGGCTATTTAAAGAAAGATGGAATGATAAGAGTTTTAGAAGGATTAAAGTCCAAAGATATGGCAGTTATCTGCTTATATGTTGATATATTTACCACTCACAAATATATAGACATTTAAACGTGGCATTAGATCTTAGAGGTCTGTTAATCCACATCTCTTATTTTGAGATGGCAGAATTGAAATTCAGAGAGGTGAAGAGATTTGCTTAAGATCAAAAGTAGTGATTTTTGCTTCAATCCTGTGTGGCTGGGAAAATGGTGGTGTCATGGTAAGGGGGGAAAAAGCCAAAGACAACAGTGAGTTTGAGTGACAGAATTCTGACCTCACATTATATATGTTGGGTTTGAGGTTTTGAGATATTTAGATGGAAAACAGAGTATTGGAAATACGTGATTGAAACTTCCCTGCCAAGAGACAGAAATGTAAAAATTACCTACATGAAATGAGATTTGAAATTGTGAATTTCAAAAGAGTGATTTATTCTACAAACATTTATTGAGAATGTGTAATTCTCCAAAAAAGTAAACCTAAGATGAGTTTTACAGCTTGAAGTTTTTTTGGGAGGGTCGCAGAAGTGGCTTGGGGAAAGCAAGGAGTTAATTTATGGTTTTATCACAGAGTGGAGTGGAGAATGATGATAAATAAATTTGCACGCCATCCAAAGAGGTTGTAAGTTTTTCCTGAAAGCTAGATGAAAGCCATGAAGGTTCTCCAGCAACACAATGTCAAGATCATATCACTTAGACAGAGTTTAGAAAGAAAAGAGGTGTTGCTACACTCAGAGTAGGAACTCACTATGGCTGTTGAGTTCATTTTAGAGGATTTAAGGTCAAAACAGATAAGCCTGGGAAAAGGATGAACAGCCAGCAGCGGGTAGACCATCAGAAAGCTGGGAAAAAGTACTGTCGAGTAGCCTCAAACATCTTGAAGAGGTCATGAAACACACTGTATTTGACTATTAAAGTATAGGCATACCTAAGAAATATTGTGAGTTCAGATCCAGACCACCACAATAAAGCAAATATCATTTTGGATATAAAAATGTGATGGACAAGAAATGAAGTTTTAACAGGCATCATTTAGAAATTAAGTAGTAGGAAGTCTTAAAGATAGCTTGGACTTCTATCCTAGGGAGATAGATTTACTCCTAAATTTGGATTGATAGCAAAATGCCCACGAAGTTTTGAACACTTTTGCATTACTGGTATCTAATTGTTAGTTAACAAATTATATTCACATTTAAAGGTCATTAGTTAAAATCCAGACTATTCCATATTTTAAAAATGTATATATTAGAATCTTATCTTTTTTCATTTTCTAAATTCATGAATGTATATTAATGAAATTAGTGTTGTTATCTTTGCTTTGGTTATTCATATATATGTGAATAGCTATTATGTTATACTCATGACACATTGTATATGGCATTCCTTGGATATATTTCAGGTTTGGTTCCAGATCATCGCAATAAAGTAAGTCACATGCGTTGTTTGATTTCCCAATATATATAAAACTTACGTTTAGACTACACAGTATATGAAGTGTACAATAGCTCTATGTTAAAAAAATGTACAAACCTTAATTAAAGATACTTTATTACTGAAAAATGCTAATGATCATTTGAATCTTCAGTGAGTGATAATCTTTTTGCTGGTGGAGGGTCTTGCCTCAGTGTTGATGGCTGCTGACTGATCAGCGTGGTGGTTGCTGAAGGTTGGGGTAGCTGTGGCAATTTCTTAAAATAAGACAATAATGAGGTTTAACCCATTGATTGACTCTTCCTATTATGAAAGATTTATCTGTAACATGTGATGCTATTTGATAACATTTTACTTACAGTGGAACTTCTTTTAAAATTGGAGTCAGTCCTCTCAAACCCTACCAGTGCTTTATCAACTAAGTGTATGTAATATTCTAAATCCTTTAGCTGGGCTTGGTGGCATGCATCTGTAATCCCAGCTATTTGTGAGAGGCTGAGGTAGGCGAATTGTTTCAGTACAGGAGTTTGAGATTGCAGTGAGCTATGATGATGCCACTGTACTCTAGTCTGGACAACAAAGTGAGACCCTGTCTCTTAAAAATAAAATTAAACCACTCATTGTCATTTCAGCAATGTTCACAGCATCTTCATCAGGTGTAAAATATATCTCAAGAAACCAATTTCTGGGCCGGGTGTGGTGGCTCACGCCTGTAATCCTAGCTCTCTGGGAGGCCGAAGTGGGCGGATTGTTTGACCTCAGGAGTTCAAAAAACCAGCCTGAGCAAGAATGAGACCCCGTCTCTACTAAAATTAGAAAGAAATTAATTGGACAACTAAAAATATACAGAAAAAATTAGCCGGGCCTGGTGGCGCATGCCTGTAGTCCCAGCTACTCGGGAGGCTGAGGCAAAAGGATCGCTTGAGCCCAGGAGTTTGAGGTTGCTGTGAGCTAGGATGACGCCACGGCACTCACTCTAGCCCGGGCAACACAGTGAGTCTCTGTCTCAAAAAAAAAAATAAAATAAAATAAAGAAACCAATTTCTTTGCTCATCCATAGAAAGCAACTCCTCATCCATAAAAGTTTTATCATGAGATTATAGCAATTCAGTCACATCTTCAGACTCCACTTGTAATTCTGGTTGTCTTGTTTCCACCACATCTGCAGTTACTTCCTCCACTGAAATCTTGAACTCCTCAAAGTCATCCATGAGGGTTAGATTCAACTTCTTTCAAATGCGTCTTAATGTTGATAATTTGACCTCCTCCCATGAATCATGAATGTTCTTAATGGCGTCTGGAATGGAGGATCCTTTCCAGAAGGTTTTTAATTTACTTTTCCCAGATCCATCAGAGGAATTACCATCTATGGCAGCTAAAGCCTTATAAAATGTATTTTTTTAACAAGACTTGAAAATTGAAATTACTCTTTCATCCATGGGCTGCAGAATGGATGTCGTATTAACAGACATAAAAACAGCATCAATATCCTTGTACATCTTCAGAGCTCTTGGGCGACCAGGTGCTTTATCAGTGAGCAGTAATTTTTTTTATTTCAAAATAGTAAGGAGGTACAAATGTTTTTGTTACATGGATACCTTGTAGAATGCTTACATCGAGGTTTTTAATGTGTCTGTTACCAGAATGGTGTTCATTGTACTCAAGAGGTAAGTTTTTACCCTTTACTCCTCTTCCACCGTCATCCCTTGGTTTCCAATGTCCTTCACATCTCTTTGTGCCTGTGTGAGCCCATCATCTAGCTTCCATTTATTAGCGAGTACAGGTGGTGTTTGTTTTTCTATTCCTGAGATACTTCACTTAGGATAACGGGCTCCAGTTCTATCCAAGTTGTTACAAAAGACATTATTTCATTCCTTTTTATGGCTGAGTAGTACTCCATGGTGTGTGTGTGTGTGTATTCTTTATCCATTCATGAATTGATGGGCACTCAGGTTTATTTCACATCTTTGCAATTGTGAATTGTGCTGTGATAAACATTCGAGTGCAGGTGTATTTTTGATAAAATGACTTTTTTTCCTTTGGTTCGATACCCAGTATTGGGATTGCTGGATCGAATGGTAAGTCTACATTTATTTTTTGGAGGAATATCCATACTGTTTTCCATAGAGGTTGCACTAATTTGCAGTCCCACCACAACAGTGTAGAAGCTTTTGAAAAAAATCTTTTTTTCTGAGCAAGAGGTCTCAACAGTGGGATTAAATTATTCGGTAAACAGATGTGCTGTCAGCCAGGCTTTGTTGTTCCATTTATGGAACACATGCAGAGTAGATTTAGCAAAAATTCTTAAGATCCTTAGGATTTTCAGAACAGTAAATGAGCATTGGCTTCAGCTTGAAGTCACCAGCTTCATTAGGCCCTAACAAGAGAGTCAGCCTGTC